>JASDQU010503524.1:21061-37070 GCA_032191745.1 Picea mariana | reverse complement strand
GAAAGAAACAGGCCAAGCAAATTATATTAATGAGGACAAAACATTGCTTACAACCATAGATGGATTGCAGCAGTTTCGTCAAGTCCTCCTTGTCTACCCCTTGCTCAAAAGATCCATGATACGAATGATGATAGCTTCACCGATTTCTCCCTATGATATCATAGGTCTCTTGCCTCCAAAATATCTCTGTTCCAGCACCACTTATACGATCATAAGTTTGGTTTGATTATCCCTTTTCTATTCCCCTTTCACCATGAGAAAGCTTGCTTATATAGCCTTGGAGAGGCTTTAACCAATTGAGATATCCTTGGGGAAGTTGAGGATTTTCCTCCTTCAGTTGAGGATCTACCCTAAGATCATGGCTGGACTGGGAATTCGAATCCAACTACCTTCTAGGAATGAAAGGATCCCCCATTCATCTCAACAACTTAACCACTACCCAGAATAGGCAGCGCTCCCTCAAAAGGGCCATCAGAGTGTTGTAGTGCTCCCTAGTAGTGTTTAGGGGAGTGCCAACACTCCTGAAAGTAGGAGCGCTCCTGCAAAAGGGTTGATGCAGTGCTATAACGCTCCCTAATGGCTTATGGGGGAGCGCCAGCACTCCTGAGATAGTTATAGGGGAGCGCTCCCCTCCAAAAACTTAGTTTTTTGAGTGTTTTCAGATGGAAAAAGGTTCATGAGCCCATTTAACCTTTCCTCCTCTTCCAAAGAAAATGTTTGAGGTGTTCAAGTGTCCTTCTCATGTCGTTATGGGCACAACATAGGCATCATGGCAGTGTGCTTTCTTTGGCACTTGCAACACTTGTAAGCAAAATGCGACACTTGCGACCTTTGTAATGACGACACTTGTGACACTATCAAAGTGAGTATTTTTTATGTGTAATAGATTGACCCCCAAAGTATGAAGTTAGAAGACATGAACTAATAACTGAAATGCTTTGTAGACTCTCAAAGCAAGGGTATAGACACAGAGAACCTGACAAAAGCTACACACAAACATCCAACAAATATTATGACATGTTTCAAACCCAAGGCATGCATACCTATGCTTGGGTGATCAAGACTTACAAGATATGGCCGCCATAAAACACACTGCGGATCCATAAGTGTATTGATAAAAAGGTATAGCCACTGAAAATACACTATGGATATATACTCTTATGACATGAACTGATCGTAGCCACGAAGAATACACAGTGGATCTATGAGATGACAAGACATAGCCACGAACAATACAAAGTGGATCTATGTAATAGTATATGTGTCATTGTTCAAAAGAAAACTCCATCGCAACCTGGGTAAAGTACATATCAAAGTGATCACTCAACCTAGGGTCTTCTTACCGATCCTGATGTAGTACGAATCTAACCATGTGAATAGATGTCTTGATGTCTAACATGGCAGAAACCACTTGATTACCGGTCAATGATGTAAACCGTTAACAAGTGCAAGGGAGATCACCATTAATGTCAATGATTCCCAAGGTACTCTAGTACATTCCAACGAATGTGAATGGATGAGCTGAAGTCGAACATCCATTGAATCATCTGATCAGAGGTCAATGATGTAAACCCACTATCAAACGTGAGGAGGCTTGCCATTGAGTCATGCAAGTCCCAAAGTACTAACTGGTTTCTAAGCCTAATTCCTAGATAATGTGTTGAAGTCGACAGGAATAGGCTCGTCGAAGGAGGGCCTTGATGGATCCCCCATCAATGACATGAAATGAACATAGAGATGTAATTAGTAGATCAAATGAACATGGATTGACACGGGTATTGAGACAAGATATTTGTGTGATGGCTGACTCTCGAGGTGGATACTTCCCTTGAACACTGAGGCACAATAGTAGAAACATGACATGGACCAAAACATGATGATGCAATGGATACTGTGACCTTCGTCGGGTGACCCAAAGGAGTAAGAAAAACTAAAAGGATTGATTCAGTGCAGAAGTTCAGCAGATTAAGATGTGTGCAAAGACAAAGTGCCATGTTCAAGGGTGACTCTAAGAGTTACTTGGTAATGTTATAAAAAAAACTTCTTGGCTTGCTTCTTTCAATTTTCCCCCAGATGAGTACCTCTTTTTAATTTAACGAGCTCGAGGAGGATAACACATGCTCGATAAAACTCACCTTTGGTAAGTTCATCTTCCTTTGTTTAACGAACTAGAAGAAGTAAGGGTTCGATCCCATATGGGCCTGTCGATGTTTTGTTTAGCAAGTCCAAAGACAGAAAACTTGAAGGTTTTTCATGATTATAGAGTCTAGAAAAACATTTAAAAGAGAACTCTCTCAGTTCCTTTTTCGTAAAGTAGTCTGACGAGAACGAAAAAGAGATAAACTATCGCTCAACAGACATTTTCTTCAAATACTTTAACGAGTGTGAAGAGAACAAGGTCGCTTGGTAATCTTTTCATCTTTAGAGAGTCTAAAAAGAACTTAAAGATGACTCCAATGTTGTCCTTTTTCATAATGTTAGTCTCGCGAGGCCGAAAAAGAGATAAATTATCACTTGAAAGATGCCCTTTCAAAATGTTTAACGAGCAGGAAAGGAAGCAAGATCAATTGGAAATCTTTTCATGTTTAGAGAGTCTGAAAAGAGCTTAAAGGAGACTCCAGGGGGTTCCTTTTTCATGTATCCATACAGGTCCGAAAAAGAGATAAAAGTATACCCGGATACATTCTCATGTATTTACGAGCATGAGAAAGAACAAAGACTAAGCTCGGTATGCCCCCAGCTTAAAAGATGGTGACTTAGCTCCAGAATGATCAACAAAGGCTGGAGACATGCCCTCCAAGCTTCAATTCATTCACCGGCTCTAAGGTCGTCACCAATTTCTCTAGTAGATGAGAAAAAGGAGAAGGGTGGATGAAAAGAAGGTTCAAGAGAGGTCACTGTTTCATTTTTTAATGAGCTTGACACAGGAAAAGAACTATGCTTAGGACCTCTGCTTCATTTTTAAATGAGCTTTCCACAGAGAAGAGAAACTATGATCGTGGTTTCGTCCAGATCATGGCTTCCAAGAGGATAATTCTCTGGAAGGGTACCATGTCAATGGATAAAACGTGGTCATGGCCTCAAGGAGATCTTCACTGGATGGAAGATAATCACTCGAGAAGGGACACATATCGAGGGCTGCGATAGGAGTAAGGAGATCAGGCTCCAATAATCCTACCGAAGAAATCACCATGTCCACTACCGGATCCAAATCGTCGGAAGTTGAAAGCATGGGAGATGATGAAAAATCAACACCAAGAGGGGAGATAGATGGTATATCTGCCCGAATTTCGTCACGAGGGGGAAGAAAAGAGGATCGGTGACAATTGTTATCCCGAGGTAACTTGTCAGTGCGAAACATTTCCTGAATAGATTCATTTGAAGGAAAAGTTGGGGAAATGCAATCGATCACAGATGACAAGGAACTCAACCGTGATTGCATCGAGGAACTGTCAAGTGCCAATAGATGTTGGGCATCTGACGAGGGAGAAGTGGATTGGGTAGAAATGTATGACGTTTCAGATGGACTAAGTGGCATAGTGTCACTTAGTGCATCGAATTCCAAAGGACAAGGTACAATCCAAGGGTCAGATGATTCCAAAGATTGATAAGCCGCAGTCGAAATCATATCGATGGTGGCAATGTGATGTGTAGTCGGTGGAAGTGGTGTAGGGAAGGTACCCATGAGGCTAGAATATTTCAGTAAGCTAACACCAATGCTTTCATACGTGATCTTGTGGTCTCCCAAGAAAGGAATATTGTTGGTAGCGGGAGCGCGAGCATCGGTCATGCAGAAATCCAACTGATCAACAGTGACAATTTTGCCCCTGTGAGGAAATTGTACATATCGAAAGATCGACGAGGCAACGACACTCATAGTTTAAAACCAACTTCTTCCAAGTAACAATTTGTAATCGAGGGGAGCATCGACCACCTCGACATCAATAGTAACAGTTTTTCCACCCAATTGGATGGGTAGGAACTGTAAAATCCCATGGGGATGAAAACCTCACCCATCAAAGGCATGTAACATCATTGGGGATTTGTTGAGTGCTGGTGATTTTAAACCTTTCCAACACGCTAAAGACATGACACAATTCGAGGCTCCCTCATCCAAGATAGTTCAATGGATTTGTTGATTGTGAACAACAACATCAACTTGGAAAGCAAGTTGGTGGGAGAGTCGAGATGCATAATTATCCAGGTTAAACATGATCTGATTGGACGACTCAGGATCAATAGCAACAAGAGCGATCAAGAGCATTCTACGTTGACTGGGGCAGTGATGTAGAACTTATAACGTGGACATAGCACACGGTTCTTGAGCCAAATCTTCAACAATGTTGTAGTTTTGGGCAGCACGTGAACTAGGATTAAAGGTAGCTTTGAGGATAGTGCTCTTAGGAGGGCGTAATATAGAGTCGAATGTGGGTTTCTCAATCTGAAGTGGTCCAAACGGAGGATTAACCGATGGAAGACTAATGGAGGATGATGATGGATCCGGTAAAGTGTCGGCACCATTAGTGTCTTTTCCCTTGTCAGGGTTACCTGGTGTGTCATAAGTCTTAGAGTGAGTGGTCAAATTGATCCCATTAAACATATAAATATGTGCACTCGATGAGGATTCATCATTAGGATCGCTAGAACTACCCCCAGGAGAGGGGGTTTGAGCAACCATGGATTGTTGTTGTGAAAAAGGTTGAGTAAGCACAGCGGGTTGTGACTTCCCTTGGAAAATTTTGGCCACTTCATTGCAAAGTGGACAATCTCGAGTGTAGTGATCGTCACCACAAATGATACACAGGAATTTTAGTTTCCGTTGTGGTTTCTTTTCGGTAGCAGGTGTTTGATTTTTGGGTTGTTAGTTATTATTTTTTGATTTATTCTTTGTCTTCTTCTTATCTCCGGATTGTTGTGAAGGGGCATATTGAACTGCATTCACCTTAGAGATCTGAGTTTGGGGGGAGGTAGAAGAGGGTGTAGTCAATTTGGAAAGAGATTGATTTTTGACGGAACCGATAACACCATCCGCATGAGATGAGGATGATGGCTTAGAAGGATCGGTATTAGCTTGAGCAACATTCGGAAGTAAATCATACAAAGTACCAGATTGGGAATAAACCAAGTCTAAGTATTGAGCCCGAGCAATGGCTTGTTCCTCTATGACTGCACCACCCATAGCGACATCGCGAGCAATTGGGAGTAACAGTGATTTAGTAAACCATTCTACCAAGAGCATGTCAGGAATGACCACCTTGATCATCCTTCATCATCGCCTCCACTCATAAATATGGTCAAAGATATGCACAGAGTTAGTTTGACGAAGGGAGGTCAAGAGTTCAGTACCCGTCTCGTAGAGAATAGGTAGTTGAAAGTGCATGAGGAAAGACATGGCAAGGGAATTGAAATCATGAAAAGAAGCACGTGGTAGTTCAATATACCACTTTGCCGCTGAACCGATAAGCGTTCGCTGGAAAAGATGCAAACGTATAGAATCATCCATGAGGGAGTTTGATGAACACCACAAATGGAAAGTCATCACATGGTTGTTCGGATATTCCCCAGGGTTTACGTCAAATTTTGGAATTTCAGAAGGAAGCTTAGCTGGAATGACTGGCCAAACCAGTGAATGAGAAATAGGATCATTAGTTAACCGAGACAAGTCTAGGAGATCCATAGTCGCAAGGAAAGGTAGCTATCAGTTAATGTGCGAATGATACTGGTGTGGCATAGGAACACCAGTGGGACTATATACTGGGTTAGATGGATAGTTGTAACCAGGAGGTCCTCCTACATATGATTGTTGCTGGCCAGGGTAAGAAGGATTCGACGGTGTATGAGAAACATGGGCATAACCCGGTGGGTTTTGAACATTATAGGCCGGGTGATTTATTTTCCCTTAAGGAAGGAAAACATTTTGGCCTTGAGAATAGTAAGGAGTAGATCCCAGAGGCAGATACACATGAGGCCCATGAGGAGGATAAGAATGTGGCCTCAGAGAACTACAGGTGGTATTTTGGATACCGCCTAGATAAGATTGCCCGTAAGATGTTCTGAAAGGGATAGGATTGGATACTCCTCCTGGTGGGTTATTATACAAGTGCCCCCCAATGTGGGGTTGAGTAAAAGTGCCTCCTGAAGATACTCCCTAGGATTGTGAAGGGTTTCCAGTAAACGAGGGTTGCCCCCCTGCCAGTGGTGGATTTACGACTGGGGTATAACTGGCAAACGGAGGTTTCCCTCCAGGAGGAGCATGAACATGGGGTTGTCCCCCGGGAGGGGTAGGACCACCATGGAAAGGTAGACCTCTAGGAGAGAAAGGTATGTTGGATGGTGGTTTCCCTCTAGCTGGTTGTGTTTGGCTAGCAGGGGTCTGCATTCTTAGGTGAGAAGATGTCCCAGCAGGATCATGTGGAACATGCAGAGCTGTAGAGTAAAAACTTGTAGAGACAGGGGTAGAGATTGAAGTGATTTGGGGAAGAGTAGAGGTGATGAGTCCAGCATTAGGATGGACTTGTGATGGTGTGGCAGTAGAGTGAATAACCTGATCGACCAGGTGATTCATGGTTTGACCGGATGGTCTTGTTTCACTAGGAGGGTCATGAGGATGAAAGGGTTGTCGAATAGATTCGAAATGTTCATAGATATTGTGTCCCAATGAAGTCCTCCATACAGAATGAGCAGGTGTGGGATTGGTTTCTATTGCAGTGCTAGGATGAATAGGAGTCCTATACTCGTCACCAAAGAGTGGTTCCGTGGATCCCATATATATTTCGGTAAAGATCCTCTGTGGTAATAATGGGACTTCTTCGTCTATGACGTTCACAAGGGAGTCTAAATGAACCAAAAGTGGTTTGAGAGGAGTTACTGGCACAAGTGTGGTGGGATTTTCAACCATGTCCAAAGTGTCTTCTGGGTTATCTAACAGGGGAGAAATAACACTTCTGGCGTCAGATGGATTTTCGACCTCTCTACGGTAGATGTCTTCTGGAGGGTTAGGAGGTAAGGGTTGATAGCCTTTCGGAGGCAAACCTTGCATCCTACGTGATCGACGAAGACCTTTATCATCTACGGGCTCAATTGTGGAGAATAGCAGAGAACACTTAAAATCTAGGGCCAACTAACAAAAAGAAACAGCATGCGCTAAAAAAATCTAGGAATCAACCAAGTAGACAAAACTTCTCTCGATGACCGTACTAGTTGGTGATGAAATCCAATGTCGAGTGATCAAGTCAAGAAGGGGTTGGGATATGGTGGAATAGTTACAATGGCGACCTGCTTAACGAACTTATGCCTTAGTGCAAGCTTCCACACAATAATTGTGGATTTACCCTCCAAGGAGCCCGAGTGAGTTTGACCAATGTTTGTTCCAGGTACAGTGAGACTTCCCTTCACTGTCACCTTGTGTAAGTACCTAAAGATTATGGCAACTAAAGATACCACTTTGCAGTGAGTCCCTAAGCGGGTACAGTCAACAATCCGATCTAGAACGTATGGGCAGGATAACAAGTCTGAAATCAACCCAAAAGGCTCCCACACATAATCGTGGGTATACCTTCCAGTGACCCGCAATATACGATCCAACCACTACAAACAATTGAACCATGGAGGGATAATCTTCATAACTCACCCGAATGCAACCTCGTGCGTAACCCCTGTGTGAGAGGGGGATCCTAGAAAACCAATATGACAATTGGATTTGACTCTCCCTAACTCAGGATGCTAATGTTTGTTTTGGAAACTTTGGAGAGTTGTACTCAGCCTAATCCAAAGTGCTAACCCTAGTCTACTGTTGGTGGAAAATCCTAAAAACAAAAATGTTCTAGATAATTTTTAATTAGCGTTTGTTTTAGAGATGTTCTTTACTCAAAGGGTGCATGAAAGTGAAACTAATGGAATGATGACTCAATGCCCAAAAATATGCATAGAATATGATAAGAAATCGTTTCTTTTCAATGAATGCATATTTAAGGGAAAGAGAAGGAGTCATTTTCACTTTCAAACACTAATATGAAAAGTCCTCAAACAATTGGTTCTCAATCGAATCCGATGCAATGCTAAAACATTTTCAAAGACACCTTCTAATATGTGAATCAAGCACTAAAATGTATCTTTTTCATTTGTATGCGAATGATGACTAAGTCAATGCAAAAACTTCTCTGATCAACTATCTTTTCAGATCAAGGAGATTCAAACAAGTATGATCAGATTTCGCACACACAACACACACCCTCTTGTTGTGATTGAAACAAGAAGAAAACAGAGAACAAAAATAACAAAGAAAAATCAAACAATTCACACAAAAATGAGGTGTTCGAAGAAAAATGACCTCAAAAAAACCAAGAGAGAAGAGTCACAAACTTCAGATGTCCTTCACTGGAGTTCCCGCTCAGTCGGATAGGAGAGAAAAACAGCGGGTTGATTTCAAGCTCTCAACAGTAAAAACTCAAAAAATGAGGGAGAAGGGCATAAAATATGAACAATAAGGTGTTTACTTCTCAGAATGAAGCATGTCAAAGGTCAAAGGAAGAATCATTGAATCACAAAGCATCTCAGCAAGTAAAAAATAGGGTTTGGACCTCCAAAAAATGCAATTTTTGAAGAGATTTTGTGAAAAAAGGGGTTGGCGCTCTAGTATAAGGGACACCAGGGCATTATAACACTCTTTCTATCAGATTAAGGGAGCATTGGTGCTCTTGTAACAAGGTAGGGGAGCACTGGAGTCCTAAAGCTCAGAAAAAAGTCCAAAAATCCAAAATTTCAGTCAAATTTTGACAATCGAGCTGAGTGTGATGGGGTAAAGAGTCAATCAGCAAATGCAATCAGCTATGAAGGGGTGAAAAAGGCCTAAGAAAACAAATATTAATACAAGGTCTATGAGGAAAAATCAAAACCAAAAGTTTCGATTCGATCCCCAGTGGAGTCGTCAGTTTCTGTTGAAGGAAAATCTCCCTGCGGACATGTAGATCTCCTCAAAGAGCTAGACTCTTAACTCTAAGACAGAAAGTGCTTATCATGGTCACTGACTTCCTTTTATATATAGGTGGACTAGTGTGTGATGAGGAAGGATAAAATAAGTACCTTTTACCGGTGTTTGTCCCTGCACACTCCGAATTGAGCTCCAATCTTTCGCTCCTCGATAAGCCCTATAGACAAACAAAGTACGACCACTTCCTACTCTATCAAGATTAGTCCGAAATAGGTCTATCTACTAAAGAGACAAATTCATGTGATATTGAACATGAATTAGAAAGAAACAGGCCAAGCAAATTATATTAATGAGGACAAAACATTGCTTACAGCCAAAGATGGATTGCAGCAGTTTCGTCAAGTCCTCCTTGTCTACCCCTTGCTCAAAAGATCCATGATCCGAATGATGATAGCTTCAACGATTGCTCCCTATGAGATCATAGGTATCTTGCCTCCAAAATATCTATGTTCTAGGACCACTTATAAGATCATAAGTTTGGTGTGATTCTCCCTTTTCTAGTCCCCTTTCACCATGAGAAAGCTTGCTTATATAGCCTTGGAGAGGCTTTAACCACTTGAGATATCCTTGGGGAAGTTGAGGATTTTCCTCCTTCAGTTAAGGATCTACCCTAAGATCATGGTTGGACTGGGAATTCGAATCCAACTTCCTTCCAAGAATGAAAGGATCCTTCCCCCATTCATCTCAACAACTTAACCACTGCCCAGAATAGGCAGCGCTCCCTCAAAAGGGCCATCAAAGCGTTGTAGCACTCCCTAGTAGTGTTTAGGGGAGTGCCAGCACTCCTGAAAGTAGGAGAGCTTCTGCAAAAGGGTTTATGTAGTGCTATAACTCTCCCTAATGGCTTATGGGGGAGTGCCAACACTCCTGAGATAGTTATAGGGGAGCGCTCCCCTCCAAAAACTTAGTTTTTTTAGTGTTTTCAGATGGAAAAAGGTTCATGAGCCCAGTTAACCTTTTATCCTCTTCCAAAGAAAATGTTTGAGGTGTTTCAAGTGTCCTTCTCATGTCATTATAGGCCCAACATAGGCATCATGGCAGTGTGCTTTCTTTGACACTTGCGACACTTGTAAGCAAAATGCGACACTTGCGACCTTTGTAATGACAACACTTGCGACACCATCAAAGTGAGTATTTTTTATGTGGAGCACATGGGCCCTCATCCAAGTAACCAAGGGTGGTGGAAAGGCAAATTTCACATGGTGGCAGGCACAACAAAAATAATTTTATGATATGAAGCATCACTTGTGCTCAGATCCAGTACTCTCCTTACCTGATTTGCAAAAACCATTCGAGATTGATACTGATGCCTCTGATTATGTTGTAGGCCCATTTCTCACTCATCATGGTCATGTAGTAGCATACCATAGTGAGACACTCTCAAATGTTTTCTAGAAATACACCACCTTTGACAAAGAAATGTATTTAGTTGTACAAGCATGTCATCAACTAAAACATTACATTATGGGAAAGGAGACAATCATCCACACTAACAATAATCCTCTGTAGTTCATACAAACATAGGGGAAGTTGCAAAACGATCTCCATTAAAGGTGGTCCACATACCTACAGCAGTTCCATCTCAACATCAAGTATAAAACATAGAGCACAAATCGTGTCACTAACTGCCTCAGTCGCCCCCCTATTGTTGTACTCACCACAATGCTCCATTCCTATGGGAATGAGGCATCTGAGTGGCCCCAAATTTATCAATGTGACCCCGACTTCGCCACCACCTATTATCTCTTGGGTACAAGAGAGAATGCCACCAATTTTCACATCCAGGATGGATTTTTATGCCATCTGGGACACCTTTGTGTTCCCACAAGCGAGTGTGCCAAGATGATTTGGGAGGCTCGCTACAATCGGATGGCAGGAAATTTTGGCATGAAGAAAATTGTGGCCATTCTATAGAAACATTTTTATTGGACAAAAATTCGACAAGATGTCAGCAAGTATATAAGATCTTTCACTTCCTGTTCCATTTCCAAGACTCCATCAAGAAGCAAGGCTTATACACCTCTCTTCCTACTCCCGATAGGCCTTGGGAATCCATATCAATTGATTACATATCTAGCCTTTCGTCCACCAAGCACGACAATGATTTTGTATTTGTGGTGGTTGATCAGTTTTCAAAGATGGCCATTATCACAACATGCAACAAGAGCATCACAGTGAAATATATTGCCAATATCTTCTTCGAACGGGTGTGGGTCCATTTTGGGATACCACATAGCATCACCTCAGATCAGGACAACATGTTCCTCAACATATTTTGGTCGCATCTCTTTTCACTGTTGGACACCAAGCTCACTAAATCCACTTCTTTCCACCCCCAAACCAATGGCCAGACAAAGGTCGTCAATCGGATGATTTTGCACATCTTGTGCATGCACAAATCTAAACATACATGTACATGGGATGAGAGTCTTCCCTATGTTCAACATAGCTACAACAGGGCTCTCCATAGCTCTACCGACCATAGCCCATTTCAGGTGGGGTTGGGATTCTATTGGCACAGGGGTAGACCTAGGGTTTAGCTCTAACCATGCACCAACAAGCCCTAACTACTGTCACTTTTGACAACACCTGCAAAGAAGATGCAGTCTCACCTGAAGTAGCTATAGGGGGTTGCAGGATAAATGTATCTACAACTAGAAGGAATGCAAAGTGGATTCAAAGAAACAACACACAGAAAACTAGTTGTTCTTTAGCTTCCTTAAACCTACTGTGATAGTTATGTCTCATATATAACACAATAGAAGCATATCAAATGACAAAGAACACAACATCAATCACACATAACATGAGATATACGTGGTTCACCCTCTCCCTAGGTCTATGTCCACATAACTGTGCTTTATAATATATTAATATGAAAGAATACAGTTCTTATCTGTGCTCTTAGCTTGCAAATCTCTCTCTCTTCCTCTCTCTCTTTCTCTCTTATCTCTTTCTCCCTTCCCTGCACACCTAGTTGTAGGGTTGATCTTCTCACCCAGCTGAAGATCTTACAATAACATAAGGCTCTTATGCTTAGCACTTTTCTCTCACACAATGATAATCACTCATATCAATAATAAAAACTAGAATGAACCCCTCTTCCCTTATCTAGTTTCTTATTTATACATTACAATTTCTCACCGACAACCTTAGGCTAAGACCTAAGTGTCAAAACCCTAGATACCAAAACCCTAGGTGTATAAAACCCTAGGTCAACTTCACCCACGTTTTTAGGGCTTCGTCGGACTGTATTTCCTTCCTTCTAGTACGGTGCTCCAAAACATCCAATGATGGCTTTTCCCACTTGATGAGTTTTCCATGATCTTTCTTCCCTGTTGATATTTCATCCTCGATCTCCTCTTCCAATGACTTGTTCTCTCGGACTTCTCTCCCACTTTTCTACTCTTTTGATCACTTCAACCTAGTGTCAGTCACTGTGTCTTCCATGTAGTTCTCATTTTTCCTTTTCTTCCTTGATCTTCACTTGCTTCCATAACCAAGGGCCAACAGGCCCCCAACACTCACATGTGACTCATCTCGAGGCACTTCAGGTCTGAATATTTTGTTTCGCTTTGTCTTTAGACTGCGCAAGGAAGCCTGTTATTTCTGCTATGTCCTTCCCTTCCTTGTGCAGACTGTCTTTTCTGTGTCTGGTACCCAGTTTCAACTGTACCTGGTACCTAGACCCTTTTCTTTATGCTTTTACTGAGAGTTGTGAGGAAACTAGTTGTCATAGTACAATTTCAATCGGATCCCATTCACTAATCCTTCCTTCCATTCTCCATTCAGTGTCTTCAACTGTGCAGCTCCTCCTTCTATAATGTAGGTGACCTCATATGGCCCAAGATAATGCATCTTGAAATTCCTTGTATGCTTCATGAACTTACATTCATACACCAGTACCATATTTCCTTGCTTGAAGTCTCTCTTCTTGATGTGCCTGTCATGGTAGGCCTTTTCTCTTTCCTTCAAAAAATACTGGTGAAATCCTGGGATAAAACTATCTTCTTCTAGTTCTACCAACTGTGCAAGCCTCTCTTGCACAGTTTTAGTGTCATGTATATCTGTAAAGGTTGCAATTCTTGGACTAGGAACCGAATATTCCATGGGTATAATTACTTCCATACCATAAAACAACTTAAAGGGGGTCTGCATTGTTAGCTTCTTGCAAGTGGTTCTATATGCCCATAGTATTTTTGGTACTCTCAAATCCCAGTCATCCCTATTCACACTGCAAATCTTCATCAGTGTTGTCTCCAAGATATTATTGAAGGCTTCAACTATCCCATTTGCCTGCGGGTGGTAGGGTGTGCTCTTCTAATGGTGAACTTCAAATTCCTGAGTCAAGGCTTCAATAGTCTTATTGATAAAATGTGTGCCTTGTTCTCTCATCAGGGTATTTGGGCATATGAACCTGGTTATGATATCATCAAATATGAAGCATGCAACTATGGTTGCACTACAGTCCTTGACTTCTCTTGCTTCATCCCATCTGGTGAAGTACTTTATCGAAGTAATTATGTATCTAGCTCCTGTGCACTTTCCTGGTGGGTTGATAGGTCCCAAGAAGTCAATGGCCCATTCCACAAATGCTTGTAGGGTTAGTTGAGGTGCTAAATGAATTTCATCTCTTCTATAAGGTTTCCCAACTCAATGGAATACATTGCAAACCTTGTAATATTCTTTAGCATCTTTATGTAGAGTAGGCCACCAAAGGCCAGAACTAAGAATCTTCTGCGTTGTTTCTTTTCTTGCATAGTGTCCTCATGTGATGCCTTCATGTGCTTCTATGAGGATCAATGGTCACTTTTCCTCCATAGCACACCTTCTCAAGATCTCATCAGGTCCCATCTTGTATAGTTGTCCAGCTATAAGTGAAAAATCTACAGCGTGTACTACCAACTGTTTCTTCTAAATAACTGTATAGTCACTAGGTGCCATTCCCGTTGACAAGAACTACACTATCTCTGCGGAGTGATCATCAAACTTCCTGATGGCCAACAACTATGCATCTGGCAATGTATCCTCCAAACTAGTAGTCTCTTCTCCATGTTCCAACCTCGACAAGTGGTTAGGACCCTTGTTCATCCTTCCTGGTTTTACCACAATCTTAAAGTCATATTCCTGAAATAGCAAAAGCCATCTACATATTCTCCTCGCCAACACTGGCTTGTTGACTAGGTATTTCAGTGCAGAGTGGTCATTGAACATCTTGAAATGTCCTCCCAACAAATAATGATGAAACTTTTACAGAGCATACACCATGGCTAAACCTTCCCTTTCAGTGGTGGTGTAATTTATCTCAGTTGAAGATAGTTTCTTTCTAGAAAATGCTAATGGATGGTCAATGTCTCCTACTCCTATTTGTTCTAACACCGCTCCTAAGGAACTATAGGATGCATCAACATGTACATGAAACTCCTTTCTCCAATCTGGAAAAACCAGAATAGGCGCAGTAACCATTTTTTGTTTCAGAGTGTCAAAGCTCTATTGGCTTTCTTTTGTCCATTGAAAATGACAATATTTCTTCAAAAGCTTCTCCATGGGTTTTGTTATCTGTGCATACCCCTTGATGAACTTCTTGTAGTATCCTGTATGTCCCAGCACAATGTGCAGTTGTCTTACTAAAGTAGGGGGAGGTAGATCAACAATAATGGTGATCTTGGAGGATCCACCAACAACCCCTGCCTGCATACAATATGTCCTAGAAAAAATCCAAAAGGTGATAAAAATATGCACTTCTTCAGATTCAGAGAAATCTGGCATTGCCTACACTTATCCAACATTATCCTTAAACATTAAATGTGATCTTTTAATAAGCTAAACACAGTCCAATCATCAAAATAGGCTTCTAAAAATTTATGTAAAAACTCTTTGAATGCTTTGACCACCACCCTGGAAAAGATGGCTGGTGCATTCTTTAATCCAAACGACATCATTGTATACTTGTAAGATCCCCATTTTGTTGCAAATGTGGTCTTATGATGATCTTATTTTGCAATCTTGATTTGATGGTATCCTGAAAAGCCATCTGTGAAGGAGTAGACCTCCTGTCCTCCAACATTATCTAACACTTCGTCTGTGAACGGTGTAGGAAAGGGATCATGTAAGCATGCATCATTCAACTTCCTCAAGTCCACACAAATTCTGATCTCTCATGTTTTCTTGTCTTACACCACCATAGGATTGATCCATTCTGACTCTTCAACTGGTTCTATTATTCCTGCTTCCAGCATTCTGTCGAGCTTAATCTTCACTTTTTCCTTATATTTGGGGTTCAATTTGTAAGTTCTCTTCTTGACTGGCCTAGCATCTAGTTTTAAGGGAATTTTCATCTCCCCCATGGGTCCTTTAATATTCTTCATATCTATGAATTTTGTTGGAAAAAGGTCCTGATATTCATGCAACAACTTTGCGATCTTGTCAATTGTGGCCTCATCCCAGTAATCTCCAAAGTTTTCCAGTTTAGGTGTTTCCTCCATTCCTATATTAAATTTCTAGATTTTGATGGGCTTCCCAATAAAAGGAAGTTTGACTTATGTTCCTTCTACATATCTCTATCCTTATGTTTATGTGATGTTCACATTCCTAGGATCATCATCGTCATTAGCATTGATTTTGTAACAGCCTTGCAATTTCTGAAGAGGCGCAGTCCATTCGTACTCTTCTTTCTCCTCAGGGAGGCTAGGTGCCTCCTCAAACACTTTATGTCTAACAACTTGTAAAGCTTGATCTACCGTAGGTTACTGACTTTCAAACAAGAATGTAGCTACAAATTTTTGTGTCATACCTTCCCAATTTGCAGTGATGAGGCATAGTTCCGCTTGTAGGTACCAATTAATAGGTGTTGTGTCTGAAGTGTTAATAAATTCGTGCACCCACTGCTCTTGAGGAATGCTTCTCTAGGCCTCCTCACAACTTCTCACATGGTCTCTCGGACAAATTTGACCTGTATATCGAACTTCACATCCTATGATGATGTCTGAAAATCATGCTATCATCAAAGTGCGGCATTGC
>JASDQU010503523.1:126836-140842 GCA_032191745.1 Picea mariana | reverse complement strand
TTTGTTGAAGCACCTTTGAAGGGAGCCCCATGAGATTCCAAAAAACGTGTTTCTGATAAAGAACATTGTGTAGTTATTGTTGATAGGAAAAAGTATCCACATATATCTTACTATATACATGTTCTTTTTACATAGACAAAAACGCCTAAGGTCTTGGATGAACACTGAAATTACAGGGAAAAAGGAGTGATGATCAAAATTAAGCTAAAACCAGGTAGTGGCGTTGCTCTTCTATAAGAGGTCTATGGTAGAACTCATAGATTGTTCCTCTATTTCATTCAATGATCAACCATTGCCCATGTTCCATATGTACTCCTTCTTTTGAAAGCTAGTTTGCTAACATATTCCTCTCCCTGAAAATATGATGAACAACATAGGTGTCAAAGGAGGCCACAAGTCTTTGAAATTCTTCAAGGATGGGAATCAAATGGATATTGCGACATTGATGTGACTTTCAGACCCATTTGATAACATTGAGAGAATCACCAAAATTCTATAAAGAATTCACATTCTTTTCCTTTGCAAAAATTAAAAGTAATTAAAGGGAGATCAATTCTACATAATTGATTGTGGTAGGGCCCAACCCCATCTTAATTTGATAGGAAACATGATAAAAAAAATACAGGATAGTCCCTCCCCCACAAGACTGATTTTTTTTTGTGAGGCACCATCAAAATATGCCCAGGGCCTTGAGCGGTCCACTGATTCGTCCTGTATTGTCCTACTTGACCCCCTCCCCTTTTCTTGAGGAAAGTGAGCTAGCATATTGAGACATTGATTTGTAATGACCTCCATGGGAATAGCTTTATACGGAAAATTGAAGATTTTATGGCCAACCAAGTACCTCAACAAATGAGAAGAGGGAGAGCCCTGATGTTACTAGTAATAGCATTAGAGACCCATGATTTCCAAGCATATTCCATCATTTTTCCTTTCCATGAACACCCTTTTCCAAGCACGATAGAGCACTCTTTCCACACAACCTTGATGAAAGGGAATAACAAGAAAAGGTGGGTTGATGTTTCCCCACTTACTTTATAAATAGAGCACCAACTTGGACCTTCAATCGATATTTTTTCCATAACCTACCAGGTGGGGATCTTTTTGTTCAGTAGGCACCACATTCAAATTTTTGATTTGAGAGGGCAACATACTTTCCATAATCCTTTCCACCACCAGTCTGAATCCCTGAGATGCAGATCAATGTTGAGCTGGATATATACCAATTTTGGAGTATAGACTCCAAGAGAGTCCAGGACCCATACTAATTCATCCTCTCAGTCCAAGAGACGAATGTGCACCATTTTTAATGCCCTAATATAATTTGCCCAGTGGATCTCATGAAAATCCTCCAGACCCAACTGAACATGTGTCTTCCATTCCTGTGACCATATAGACGACCTTACAGGGTCCGCAATCCGGTTTAGGTAAAACAACCCTTGCATATGAAGGCTTTGAATTAGGTTTTCAGGAAGGATGTGAGCACCCCCACTACCTGAATAGGTTTCCAAGCCAAGGCACACGTTGTTCCCATTACCAATAGTCCAACTTCTGTATAAATATTTTGAAACAAGCGATTTCTTATTTAAATATGAACCCATATCATTAATTTATGCATATCTAAGCAAACTTGTATATAAATATTTTGAAACGTGTTATTAGTCCCTGCCGAAGGCTTGAGACTATAGCGATCAGTTCATCGCTGACCAGGTATTACTTTAGTTTGACTTTTTTTTTTCCAAAGTTTAACATAATAGTTTGTCAAAGTATCATGGGAAAAATAAATAAAATATGAACAACTCGCCTTTCGTCAAAGTATCATGGTTTCAAAGTTAGTTCATTTTTTATTGATAAGGTGGTTAGACTAAATATGTAAGTCCTGAAATTTCCAGTTATTTAACTTTACAATGGGTTATTTAAAAGGAACGCCCCTACCTGGCAAGGATTTACTTCCTAGGTTAAGGAAAACATTCTCCCGATTCATGTTTCCAATAATAATAAAAAAAAAATTCGTTTTGGTTAATACATTTCGTTACAGGTCAATCCAGATAGCGAAATCCATAGGGATTATAACTTTATTCACATGAGATTCCTCAGGTAGATCTTTTTCTGTAGTTGGCATTAAACATATTGGTGTTTTTGTTGGCATATATATATATATGTGTGTGTGTGTGTGTGTGTGTGTGTGTGTGTGTTCTTGAACATGGGTTACTGACTTACAGTTCAAGATTAAATCTCCAAGCGAGCGTATTGTCTATTCCATGAGTTACAGAAAAAGGGAGGCTTTGTGTAATTTAATTGAATACAAACTAAAATTTTGGTAGTTGTGCCTTAATGATTTCCTTAATTTAATTTTTGTTGAACTCCCTGTAACATCTGCATTTCAATACAAATGTAATGCATGCCTTCGATCCTTTTAATAATGTTGTTCTTACCAAAATTTGGTAGTTTTCTTGATGATAACTTAAATTTTCTTGGTTTATCGGATAACATGAAGTCTTTACTTGGTTTCTATTTCGTTTTTTCTTCTCTATTTATTATATTTGCTAATAATTTGTTTGGATACAAAAATTTGATGATGGGTTCCTTTGTGTTTCCATGGAACCCATCAATTGCTACAAGAAACTCTTCTTTATCTCACTTCGAACCATCAAGAGTTTTCTCACCTTATCCAAGATCGACGCTGGTACCCAATCATCATGTATAATTGTATTTTATAGTTACTTTGGTCATTTCCTCCATACACAGAAAAGGTATTCTCAAAACATTTCCTGGTTGTATTCAACCTACAAGAAGAAAAGTGCAGAATCCAGACTCACAACATGATTAGAGATAAGTTCTTATGATTCCCTTTGTTTAATTCCTTATTTTAGTTTCTAAAGGTAGAATTTACCTACTATGAGCTTTTTATTTGTGCCATGCAGATTTACCTACTTTTTCATAATCAATTTGTTTGTTTACCTAATCAATTTGTTTGTTTTCCTACCATTATCTTAAAATTTGCATACTAAGTAAATGTCTGATAATCCAATATGCTATGAAAAATACTCCCATCAAAACTATCTGCCATGTCCATTGTACGTATACAAATAAAATTTGTTGGGCATAGTTGATAAAATCTATGTAAAACCAAAAGAAAAACGCAAAATTATACCAGACTCAAATTTTGATGATAAGAATTATTAATCAAACTTACATCGTTGCATGCTACCATGGAAGCTTCGACGTTGTGATTAGCAAGATTACTGCATCCAACCACACACACATTCTTCCCTTCATAGCCCGCACTATTTTTGTAAGAACATCCCATTAAATTTTTCCTTTCCAGTGACATCATGAATTACAGGATGGTGGCCTAGACAATGTTGGTGGAGTAAGTGCTCGACAAGCGAGAAGGCCACAAAACCTATTACTTCAGTCATAGTGGTTTTTCTTATGAAAATTGCAGATGCTTCGGTCAGAGGACACAATTACTTGATTAATTATCTTGGCAGAAGGAGTAGAAAAGATGTGACTATCGTTTCAAACTTTTCAATGCCAGGTGTCTACGAGGTAAGACACTTGTGGAAAAGATGTGACTATCATTTATAAGGTAAGACACTTGTAAAGCTTTCAAATGAACACAATTGTTGGATGATTGATTTGTACTCTCTCAATTTTACTACACTTAAATTCGTGCACGGTAGGGTAGGAAAGTGTGACAAGCTTATTTAACACTAAACACTAATTCCAAATAACATATAGACATAACTCTTCATATCCACAAAACTTGTGCGGGAGGGACTAAGCTGTCGTGCGACACTTGTTTCTTATTTAAATGTTAACCCATGTCATTAACGTTCCATCCTAATAGCTATATTTTTAAATTAAATGTTTTAATACTTAATATTTTTTTATAATCAATTATTAAATATAAATTTAATGATATTTTGAATGTGATCTGTTTATATATATGTATGGTAAAGCAACGCCTTGTTGGAGTTACTTCACACACACCTAGGATTTATTTTTCCTAAGGTTTTTCCTTGTTTATTAGTCATAATTAGTCATTATCCAGTCTCCTATATTTTAGGGGAGAATATTCCACCTGTTGAATATTCTCTTTCAGTTGACACTTCAGTTTGACTAGTTGAGTTTAGATGTTGCATTGGTTTTGTCACCATGCAACATTGGGATCATCACCATGATAATGCGCACTTGGCTTGGGATCATCACCAGATTGGTGCATTACCCTTGATTCCTTGATCTACTCCTCACTACTCTTTGTTCAGTCAGTTAACTGAAGACTGGTTGACTAGTTAACTCAACTAATTGGCAGTTCACTCTCGTAACTGTCTGAGAGACTAGACTAGGTGGAAGTTTACTCCCATAATTGTTGGTGTGTGTCCAAATCACTCTAGACCACCACTATGACTCATTATTTACTCATGTATCCTATATCTATTGTAAATTATTCACTTTTTGAGTGTGGAATACAGTTAATGATAATTCTTCCATTCTTTCTCTCCTTCTTCTTCTTTCTCAATTTCTCTCTGCAAATGTGTGTTTTATTGTTTAGCTAGATTTATTATGTGTGGGTTCAACACATTTACATGGTATCAGAGCCGATGGACTGCTAAGCAAAAGCTACACCAAAAAACATTTGCAGGTATAAAAGATTGAAGACAATAAAAAGATGGATTATTCGCCAGAAATACATCTCATGCCTCATAACTATTTGGGACGGAAGCCAAAAATTGTGCTTATGCTCAGATGTAGAGTCTTGTACCAAATAACTATGGCAATGGAAGTAGAGCCTAATTCTGTCGATGAGAAAAATGACTTTCTCAATAGACAAGATATGGACATAGGATGTATCCTCTATTTTATTTCTCCTAGAATTCTCCATCAAGTATATGATGACTCACAAGAATTCATTCCAAATGAATTATGGAGTATATTGGAGGTTTTATTTGGGAATAAGGAAGAATGCATGCAAAATTTTGACAAGATAGAGAATGTAGAAAAGCCACTGGAAGATAAATCATCTTAGTTTGAAGAGCCTTCTACACAAGTATCTACAAAAATTTGTATTCCATTAATTGAAGATGATGTCTACTCCATTTCAGATTTGTTTTCTGAAATTCATGTGGAATATTTATGGCATGCATCTCATGAGTCACATTCAGATATTTTTCCATGTGCAATGCAGGCATCTCAGGAGACAAAAAGAGATCCGTGCACATTTGACTCCATTATGATATTTTCTGAGCCAAATTTGCATAAACAAATTGGATATTTGAATTCCTCTCGGGAAAATATCCAATTTAAAAAAAAAATCGTCCGAAACGGAGTCCGGAAAGTGAAGTTATGATCTTTTTAAAATCAACAAAATTTCAGCATTTTTCCAAAAATGGCCACACGGTTTTCAAAATTTCATCCAAACTTTATTTGGATCTTATTCATTACAAGAAGAGAAAATGGATATGTGTGTACATCTCAATGATGCATATACTTCATCAGATCCATGCAGACATCTACATCTTCAACAAAATCTTCAACGAGCACAAACTTGAACAGTTGCGAGGTCTTCTTGGAGTGAAGGACATGGTTGCTTAGCAACTACTTTTTGTTCCTTCTCATTTTTATTTATTTTTATTCATTGTAATTTGAGGGGGGGGGGGTTTCCAATGAGGTTTTCCCTCTTTCCTCATTTATTTCAGTGTATCTTTTGTATTTGGGTACCTAACATGGCCTTGTTGCCAGGACCCATTCTTTATTTTCACCATAGTGATGTTCAGGGGGGTGTTGGAGTTACTTCACACACACCTAGGATTTATTTTTCCTAAGGTTTTTCCTTGTTTATTAATCATAATTAGTCATTTTCCAGTCTCCTATATTTTAGGGGAGAATATTCCACCTGTTGAATATTCTCTTTCAATTGACACTTTAGTTTGACTAGTTGAGTTTAGATGCTACATTGGTTTTGTCACCATGAAACATTGGGATCATCACCATGCTAATGCGCACTTGACTTGGGATCATCACCATATTGGTGCATTACCCTTCATTCCTTGATCTACTCCTCACTACTCTCTGTTCAGTCAATTCACTGAAGACTAGTTGACTAGTTAACTCAACTTGGTGGCAGTTCACTCTCATAATTGCCTGAGAGACTAGACTAGGTGGCAGTTTACTTCTGTAACTATTGGTGTGTGTCCAAATCACTCTAGACCACCACTATGACTCATTAGTTACTCATGTATCCTATATATATTGTAAATTATTCACTCTTTGAGTGTGGAATACAGTTAATGAGAATTCTTCCATTCTTTATCTCCTTCTTCTTTCTCAATTTCTCTCTACAAATGTGTGTATTATTGTTTAGCTAGACCTATTCTGTGCAGGTTCAACACATTTACACGCCCCTTTGGAATGTAATCTTTATTTCTATAATAGAAATTAAGATTTTTTTTCTGGGAAAAAAAATACATATGCATGGGAAGAGAAAATCAAGTTAATTTAATAATATAGTTATTTTGTAAAGAGAAAATAAAGTTAATTTAATAATATAGTTAATTTGTAAATTTAGATTATATTATTTTTTATATTTTTAAAATATATTTATTTACTTTTTTTTTTCTTTTTTCTTTTTTTTTATAATGAAAGTATTTAGTTAATCTTTTATTAATAAAATTGCATAATTACATTATAAATTTCAAATATTAAAATATATATATATATATATATATATATATATATATATATATATTTGCATACTTTTTATTATAATAGCGTTATGGGTTATATTATAATAAAACTCCATTATAATCAGGATTAGCTTGGATAGTTGGGAAGAATAATTGTTATTCTCCCTAYCCATGTTCAATTCTTGCAAGTAACATTTTGAGCTCATAATGAGTAATTGTTTTGCAATTGATGAGAGAAACATTTAAATCATAAATATTTTATTAATATTTCAATATATCTCCCCCAATTCGACTGTCAGCTGGAAGTCCGTCTAGAATCTTTGACCCCATGCATAACACATAACTTCATGCCTTGTATACCTAGGGGACACGAGGCATCCTCTCGCCTCCTCTGAATTCAAAGCATTAAGTCAGATTTAAGGCTGGATGGAGGGTCTGCACTGGAAACCATGCAAAATCCCCTCATCTGTTATTGCAGGTTGCTTAGTAGTACCTCGGCCATGAATTCCATATTCCAGCATAGGCTTAACGCCATTATGACTACCCCAACACAAGCTCACAACCAGAGTTTGAGATCAAGATGACAACCATTAGACTCAGCAACATAATCCTCTCCATGTATGCCACTTATTACCATTTAAAGCTCTATGCAGGAAATCGTATGAGGGGTATCACAGCTAGGATTATGGCAGGCTCGACCCCTCATATCAACTACAAGTTATATCGTCGGTCCTGGAGCTCTCATCAAATTTTGGAATGCACACAGGGTCTGGCTCACTGGTACCCTTCTCATCCCTTGTTGCTCCCTTCATCTGCCTCTCACTGAGATTTAGAGAGCTACAATAGATAGGTCAGGACCCAAGGGCAAAGGGATATATCCCCGAATTCAACCAAGGTCACAAATTCATCAGAAAGAGACTGCTGCTATGGAAGACTACTACACGAATATTGTGTTGGAAACTCAAGAAGACATTGAAAATATCGAAATAGATGCTCACAACGAGAGGATGAATACCAAGGATGTTGTCGTGGATGCATAATTCATGTTGCTTCTTCCTGATACTGGATTGACCTATGCCATAGATACCAAATATCTCCACACTATCGATCTTTACTGGCACATGAAGATTATCCTCGCCAAGGCCATTAGTTCCAAGGATGCGGCTCAAGTAGAGATGGCCAGGAAAATTGAATTCATTAAGATACAAAACCAACCGACGAACAAGAAGCTCAACATCATGGTTTTCAAGAAAGGCATCGTCTTCAGTGTTGATGGAGAGGAAACCACCCATGTTTTGTAATATCCCTTTCCAAATGAGTTTTCTAGAAGATTGGCAAAATAGCCTAAGCAATTCTCGTAGGCTATAGTCAGTGGTGAAAAAGGGAATTAATTATTTATTTAATGTCGTCGGAGAAAGAATTAATTAATTTTAAAAGGTGACATTGAGTAAGTGGTAAAAAAGGCGCCTAAGTGACTATTAAGAATACAAAAAGGTCACTTAAACTTATTAAAAGGTAAAATGGTCACAAAAGAGTCAACCAAAGAATAAAAAGGGAAAAGGAGGGTGCCCTCTCTCATTTCATGACATGACATTTTATAAATTGATTTAAGAGAGATCTTTGTGGTTTTTTGAACTCTTGGGACGAAAACCCTAAGGGAGATTTCATAGATTGGTTTTGGTGGTGAGACTATCCACCCTAGCTGATCCAATGGGAAGATATCATCCAAGATTTCTTCATTGGGCTTCAGTGTGGCCAAGTTATTCTTCATTTTGGTAGTTTGTTTTGTGTGTGGGGGTCAATTTTTGTTCAAGGAGGTTAAGTTCTTCATTGGGGTGACTTTCCTTGTGTGAGTTGAGTTATTCTCCAAGAGACCAAGTTTTCTTCTTGAAGTTGGGTCATTTTTCTTCCTAGAAGACCGATTCCTTCTCCGGGGGGCAATTTACAGTAGAAGGACGAGTTTTGGAAAAGGGATTTGAGGTATTTGTTGTTGAGTCAAGTTCAACTAAGAGGGGGCTGTGATTTACTGAGTTTGAGACTGAATCTAGGTGAAATATTATGGATTTACTGACATAGACTATATCCCTCAGTGGCTACATTAACCAACAAGACAGGGGTTGAGTTACATCTTATTCTAGGTAGATTTGCAGTGTTGGACGTCCATATATTATTGTTGATTGAGTTGTGTTCATAGTGGGTCGAGTAGCTATCTAAGACACACAAATTCTTTATTACAAAGCATATTTTGAGTGAGACTTCTTTGTTGGATGAATTATATCTGGATGGGACTAATTTACTCCTTCCCAAAATCAAGTTCTAAGGAGGAAGGGTGTTTTCCCTTGAGGGCCGACTTCATTTGTAGCAACATCAACACTATAATAGGAAAATCTCTAGACAACTCCATTCCACCAACAAGCAAATGTTATTAACTGAAGCATTTCAAGTATACCAATGAGTTATTTTCATGTATTTATAATTCTTATGTGTTGGAGTTGGAATACATATATTTGTGTTGAGTTTTTCTTGAATATATTAGTTGTGAATGTTTGTGGGTTTCCTATTATTATTGTTTACACTTTGGCTGTATTAAGAAAGTAAATTTGGCATATTTAAACCATATGAAATCAACTACAAACACTTCAGAAAACTAAACAAATACCACATCAGTGAGTTGGGGGTTCTAAGCAGTGGGAGAGCACCTACATTCTAAGTGTTTGACGAAATTCAACACACAAAAAAACTATATAATTACTAAAGAAGTGAGAAGAAATCATAACAATGGTACATAGGTGCATTAAAGTGGTATCGGAGCTTTATTTCTACTATCCTTAAGGGATTTAAAAATTAATGAATCAAGGAGATGGAGAAGGGTATATCACCTACAAAAGTAGGAGGCAGTGAGGGGAAAAAACCATTTTTCACCAAGAAGAAAAGGTAGAAGAAGACCAACTAGAGGAAGAACAAGAAGTAGCTATGGGGGATCAACATGAAGACAGGGCTTTGCAAATTTTAGAGGGTATACAAAATGGGTAGCAACAACTARCAAAACTATTGGCACAGTTGATTGCTACCAACCAGGAAAACCAAAACCRTGGGGGTAATAACGGTAATGGAGGCACTAATGGACACAATAGGGGAAACAATGGTGCAGGGGGTCCCAATGGGAACAATGGAAGCTATGCAGAGGGAAATAACAACCATATTCCTGTACAAGTTGGTACTAGAACCACAAGAAGAATCATTCCCAGGYTGCTTTTACCTCAGTTCACAGGGAATCAACAAGCATGGAATCAAGGACAACAAGGTCATGGTGATACCTTTGACAACTACTAGAGAGAATATCAAGCTCTCAGTGAGTACTTTTAGGTGGCCATGTCMCTACATGACCACTGCAATATCAAGTATAGGAACAAGTCAAGGGAGGTCAACAATAGTCAACAAAACATTGATCTCATGATGAAGATTGGGAAGCTCACCRTCCCTTGTTTTGATGGTTCGAGCGAATCCAYAGCTAGGGAATGGATTAAAAAGTTGGATAGCTACTTCCATCTTAACGCCGTGATAGAGGCAAAGGTGATTGAATTYGCTACCTTGCACTTGGACAGAGAGGCCCATGAGTGGTGGTACCATGGATTGGTCACTCTGGGACATGCTACCATTACCTCTTATTTGGACTTCACACAGAGGTTGATGGAGAGGTTTGACAGGAAAGATCTAGAGCTACATTTTAGAGAGATGGCACGGCTCAAGAAGGTTGGGACACCGAATTCTTACATCATAAAGTTTCAGAGGATTGTAATCACAATGATCAACATATCTGAGCAAAGATTGGTGATGTTGTTCACAGAGGGTTTATCCAAGCCACTACGTGGTTAGGTAACAAACTTTTCATCGGGGACACTACAAGATGTTATTATCCAAACATTGGACATGGAGGATGTGGTCCCAAAGACAAAAAAATTCTCCAAACTATTCATTCTCCAAAAGAACAAAGACAAGAAACCCTTTCAGAAAGAAGGAATGGGTAAGAAAAATATGGATGAGGCAACTTGTAATGAGTTGAGAAGGAAGAACCTTTGCTTCAACTACAAGGACCCATGGGAACTTGGGCACAGATGTATGGGAAAGGGAAAATCACATTACATAGAAGGGCTTTTAGACAGTGAGGAGGAGGAGGAATCAAAGAAGACACAAGATTGTGAACATGAAAAATGAGCCGAGGAGAAACCACATGAGGAGGCCAAGAGTGGAGCCATCGCCACTCTATCGAGTGTCCCCAGATTTCACACCTTCAGGATCASGGGTTTTGTACAAGCTCAATGAGTCACAGTACTGATTGATGGTGGGTTAACCCACAACTTTATCRAGTCAACCTGGGTGGCTAAGAGAGGAGGAGGAAGTAGAGAAGGCACAAGATGATGAACATGAAAAAYGAGTTGAGGAGAAACCACACGAGGACGCTAAGAGTGGAGCCATTGCCACTCTATCAGGTGTCCCCATATTTCACACCTTCATTATCAAGGGTGTTGTATAGGGTCAATGAATCACAATACTGATTGATGGTGGTGTAACCCACAACTTTATCGAGTCATCCTAGGTGGTTAAGAGAGGCATCCCTACGGTGGATTTTGAGGGGTTTGATGTAGCAGTGGTTGGTGGGCGCATTATGCCTTGCACAAAAAATATCCCACAGTTATGAGTTGTGTTGAGAAACCACACAGTCACTGATGACTTCTATGTAATGGAACTGCCAGACACCAATGTCATATTGGGG
This sequence comes from Picea mariana, assembly GCA_032191745.1. Taxonomy (NCBI): domain Eukaryota; kingdom Viridiplantae; phylum Streptophyta; class Pinopsida; order Pinales; family Pinaceae; genus Picea; species Picea mariana. Next base: position 129,379 of record JASDQU010503523.1, on the reverse strand, counting down.
GTCCAATGGCTTGTTTCCATAGGAAGACACTCAGTGGAATACCAAGATATGGAGTTGGAGTTCAAAGAAATAGATGTTAAGAAGGTAGTTTTGAGGGGCAAGTCAAATTATTCTCCTAGGATCATATCAACTAAATGGGTGGAGGGTATTTTCAGACATGGGGATGTCACCTATGCAACATAGTGCTTGATTACTACTAAGAAACCTTCAGACAACAACCATCAATATCATAAAGACATACAAACACTATTGAGTAAACATGACCAAGTCTTTGGACATATACCTCCAGGGAGACCACCCAACAGGGGATTCAAGCACACTATTGAGTTGGAGGAGGGAGACAAACTAGTGATCACCACTCCCTATAGACATCCTAAGAAATTTAAGGATGATATTAAAAAGGCCATTAAGAAGTTGCTAGAGATGGGGCATATTAGGCCGAGTTCGAGTCCATTCGCTTCTTCTGTAGTGTTGGTAAAGAAGAAGGATGACACAATACAGATGTGCATTGATTATAGGGCATTGAATAATAAGACGATACAAAATAGGTACCCAATCCCCATAATAGATGAGCTACTGGATGAGTTGCATGGGGCAGTATATTTTTCGAAGATTGATCTTCGATCAAGGTACCACTAGATCAGAGTCAGAGAGAAGGACACTCCAAAAACTTATTTCAGATGCCATTATGGGCATTACAAATTTTTGGACATGCCATTTGGACTGACCAAGACACCAAATACTTTCCAATCCTGCATGACTCACATCTTCAAAAAGTAGTTGAGGAAGTTTTTATTGATATTCCTTAATGATCTCCTGATATATAGCCAGACATGGGAGGAACACTTGGCACATTTGGAGGAGATCATGAGCATTATGGAGGAACATTCGTTGTATGCCAAAGATTCGAAGTGTTAATTTGGCATGACATAAATATTATACTTGGGACACGTGGTCAATTCTCATGGAGTACAAGTGCATAGGGAAAATATATAGGCTATACTGGATTGGTCATTGCCCAAAAATATTTCACACTTTCGCAGGTTCTTCGGGATTTGAAGCTACTATAGGCAGTTTGTTAAAGGATTTTCATAGTTGATTGCACCACTCATAGATCAAACAAAGAAAGGGGAATTCAAGTGTATCGAAGAGGCTCAGAAGATGGAAGTGATGAGCACCTACCAAGTTTTATCACTTCCTAACTTCACTTGGCTCTTTTTGCTAGAGTGTGATGCATCAGGTGAGAGGATAGGAGCGATTTTGATGCATCAAAGGCATCCGATAACATATGAGAGAAAAAATCTCATAGATTCAAAGAGACTCTACTCCATCTATGATAAGGAAATGCTCGCCATCATGCATGCCTTGGAGAATTTTAGGCAATACCTGGTATGTGGAAAATTTGTGGTTAAGAAAAACCACAACAGCTTGAGGCACTTTCTGGGGCATAAGGACTTGAATGAAAGGAAACAAAAATGGGTTATCAAACTGTAGGCCTATGATTTTGACATTGAGTATGTAAASGGAAAGAATAATGTCGTTGCAGATCCTCTCTCCAGAAAACCAAAGGTGTTTTCACTTGCATAGGTTTCRACTCATTGGAGATATCATCTCTTGGTGGAATATTACAAGAACAAATTTKCTTGTGATTTGATGGGCCATAGTGTACAAGATGATAGGTACAAAGTGGTAGATGACATCATCTACTAAAAATACCTATATACTTAGTCTCAAAATCTACATTAAAGGATAAGATCATGGTGGATATGCACAATGCACCATTGGTAGGGACTCCAAGATACTTCAAAACCTATAGGTATATCAGAGAGAGGTTTACTTGGAAGGTCCTCAATGATAATGCACTAAATCATGTGAGAGAGTGTGTGACTTATTAGTAGAACAAGTCAGAGAAAACCCATCTGGTAGGATTACTACATCCATTTCTCATCTCAGAGCAGAAATGGGAAATAATATATATGGACTTTATCACACTGTTACCAAAGGTCCAAGGCATAGATTGTATATATGTAGTGGTCGACTGATTGACCAAATTTTCACATTTATTTGTCATATGATCCGAGTATAAGGTATTTGTCATATGATCCGAGTATAAGGTAGCACAGATAACATAGTTATTCTTTAGAGAGGTATTCATACTTCATAGGATATCGAGATATATTATTAGTGACAGGGACAACAAATTCCTTAGTACATTATGGCAGGATTTGTTCAGGTTGGCTAGCACAAAGTTGAATCCTAGCACTAGTTACCACCCTCAAACAGATGGACAGACGAAGATTGTGAACAAGTGGCTAAAAGGGTATCTACGTAACTACGTGTCTGAGCAGCATAAGTCATGTGTGAAGTTGTTACACTTGGGAGAACATTGTTATAACACCACCTATGACATGTCGATCAACAAGACGTCATTCCAAGCATTATACAATTATGATGCTCCTCTTTTTTTGACTTGGCGTTTGTTGATAGTAGGGCTCCCAAAGCCAAGGACTAGATACAGGAGAGTCGGGGCATACTCAAGGCTC
>JASDQU010503523.1:112221-126816 GCA_032191745.1 Picea mariana | reverse complement strand
GTTACACTTGGGAGAACATTGTTATAACACCACCTATGACATGTCGATCAACAAGACGTCATTCCAAGCATTATACAATTATGATGCTCCTCTTTTTTTGACTTGGCGTTTGTTGATAGTAGGGCTCCCAAAGCCAAGGACTAGATACAGGAGAGTCGGGGCATACTCAAGGCTCTCAAGGAAAATCTACAAATGCCCAGAATCAATAGATGATATATGCAGACATGAACAGGTCAAGCACACTTTCGAGGTGGGAGACTTGGTTTTCTTGAGACTAAAACCATATAGATAATCTTCACTGAAGAAGAGCAGTGTAGAGAATCTTAAGACACGTTTTTTTGTACCCTACAGGGTGGTTCAGAGAGTTGGAAAAGTGGCTTATGAACTGGAGTTGTCGGAGGGGAGAAAATTCATAATTTGTTTCATGTTTCATGCCTCAAAAAGGAGTTGGGGCAGCAGGTTACTACTTTGACAGAGTTACCTCCATTGGATGACGAGGGACAACTAGTACTGGTTCTTGAGGAGGTATTGGAGGTTCAAGAGAGGAGACTGTGTAACAGGGTGATCCGAGAATACCTCATTAGATGGAGAGATTTACCAGCAGAGGATGCCACATGGTAAAGTGATCAGATCTTGCAACATCCAAATTTGAAATTGCTTGAGGACAAACAATCTCGGGAAGGGAGGACTGTAATGCCCCTTTCCAAATGAGTTTTCTAGAAGATTGGTGAAATAGCCTAAGTAATTCCCATAGTCAGTGGTGAAAAAGGGAATTAATTATTTATTTAATGTAATTGGAGTAGGAATTAATTAATTTTAAAAGGTAACATTGAGTAAGTAGTAAAAAAGTCGCCTAAGTGACTATTGAGAATATGAAAAGTCACTTAAACTTATTAGAAGGCAAACCGGTCGCAAAAGAGTCAACCAAAGAATACAAAGGGAAAAGGAGGGCACCCTCTCTCATTGCTTGACATGACATTTTCTAAATTGCTTTGAGAGAGCTCTTTTGTGAAAAATAAGAATAAGCTTATGGTGAAAACCCTTGGGTTCCACACGATGAAGCATAAAGAAAATAAAAGAAAAATGAAGCAACAATAACTAAAAACTTGATGGCCTACTGCAATCATCCATGATGTTGCAGAATGATAGTTTGTATAAATTTGTTGCTATTGAAACATGAATATGCTACTAATGAATAATAACCTATTAAAGAATTCCTACATGTTGCAAACTACTTCATAATGATGTTGTGAATAATGTATGCAAGCATATGACTTATTTTCACTCTGACACTACTATCCACCAAGTAACTTAGGTATCGACATTCACTTTCTCCTTGAATTTTGTCAAATTTAATCATTTTGAAGTATCGTTGGTTATATTCTTTTGGTTATTGATCTTTTTGTCCCTTATTCATCACACTCTATCCTTTTCACTTCCATTTTCCCTACCTTTTCTGCATCCAACCTCCCTCGACCCATATCCTATTGCTTGAGGGTGGCCAACATATTCAATTGGTGGGAGTGATGTGACACATCACATCATTAGTGAGACACATGATAATGAAACATTTGTTGTTATATTTTTTCTATTGATTTTTTTTATAACAAAATGTGTAGATAATCTTTTTTTAGCAACAATATTGTTCTTAAGAAGCACTATCAATAGGATTCAACTTCAATGTTTTCTTCTTTAGAAGTGCTATTTTCTACTAGATTCTTAGCTATGAAATTCTATAGCATTATTTTACGATAGAAAAAATCAGCATCATTATTTTCATCACTTTGTCACATATATGTATAACTCTACAACACTGCCAAGAACTCTAGAACATTGTTTTTAGCAGTATCTAGGACGTGATGGGAATTATTTCAAGTGTTGCTATACATTAGAAAAATGGTTCATCTACCTGCAAATTTTTTTTTGCAATGTTTGCAATGATGTGAATGTCTCTTTGAAGAAGAAAAACAAGAGAAAGAAATAATATAAAAATTTTAAAAAAAATTATTAAAAAAAATCCATTAGATTGAAATCAAAAAATCGTGGTCTAATGAAGCACCAAGTTGAAAACTTATGATGGGAAGCTTGATGACACATGTTTGCATCCAATTATAAAGACATTAAATGCCACATATTTTAGGCACACACAAGCAAGGAGTTTGTATAATATCATACTCAAATTTCTTTTGATGTGGTAACTAGAACTAATTTAGTCAAGTTATGATTGTGAAGACCCATTTGATTAATTATGATTTTAGGGAGGAATTCCAAGGACACCATGGAAGATATTATTGCACGATGACATGAAATCCTTTAGTTGGGGGAATGGTGAGTCTCAAAAAATTCTCATTTTACTCATTTTATTTTCACATTTTCAAGATCATTTAATGCCTAAATAGCCCATCCACTACCTTCAATATTACATATGCTAACCTGTTATTGCCATTTGGGTAGTATATAGTAACTCCATGTAAATAAATGAATTTAATAGTTTTTATGGAGTTTTTGAATGAAAAACATGAGTTATTGATGATTATTACATGTCTGAGGTACTAATGATCTATGATGTAGACAAGTTATTAGTGTTCATCCTCTTTATCTATAGATTTCCTACTTGTTACAACGTTTTTTGCACATGAAAGGGAATTGAAAGTGTTTTATTAGATTCATGTTTTTGGTGGAGTCATATTTTTGTTGGTACAAAGTCCATCTAAATTTTGCAACCCAATATTTCAAGGCATATTTCAACCACCAATTAAATGAAGAATCCACTAATTTTGAATCTATTGGGCTATTTTTAGAAATTAATAGAAAATATTAAGGAATCTAGGAATTCGATTAGATTCTCCATGAACCAAGGAAATCAAGAACCCAACAATTATTTTTATATAAATGTTTCAGTTTCCAACCCATTTGGGTTCAATTTACAATAGTGAAAATGATATATGATTTCCAAATTGACTTTTCTACTGTGAGAATAGTGTTGGAGAGGGATTCAATCCCATTACTTGCTTTTGAGTAAGGGTATGGTTTGAAGCTGCAAGAAAGGGTTGAATTCATCCATTTATTTCTTGTGATTTATTTTCTTAATGGTTGTAACTTTCTTTCAAACTTTTGTTGTATAGTCCTCAGTCATTTGTTTTTCTACAACTATATTTGTTTATGAATTCATGGATTCTCTATCCAACCAACCAATGACATGTTCCATGGATGAAGAATTCATTGTTGTGTATATTTTTATGTTTTTCATTCATTCTATAGTTGCAGTTACTCWTGGATTTCTATGCTAGCATGCCACGACCATGTGGATGGTTGAAGAATCGATGTTTTGGTTTGAATAGCATGCTATAGAGTATATTCCTAGTTTCCATACAATATATTTYATGCTTTAGCTGGTGTGTTATTCCTCTTCCAAAATTCCATGATCATGTGGTTGTCTAAGGAAACAATTTACTTGCTTTTATTATATTAGATTTACTTTGTACAAGTGTGTGATTTACTTATCATTAGTTAGTTGCAATAATATTTCTCATCATTCATAGATTAAGGTAAATCACATTTCATCAACATTTGAATCCTTTAAGGTTCCATATACAATGCAAAGCACCTCAAAAGCTTGCACACCCTTGACGATAATTTAAGTAAAGCTTAGGGCATTCAACAACTTAATAATGTTGTAATTATTTATCTCACCACCAATGTTGCAAGTTCATACTTTCCAAACCATTCTCTTTTAATATTCAATTGTATTTTTGTAGCTTAATCAATGTACTAAGCTTCCTTCAAGGTTTTTTCAACTACAAGTGAGTTCAATAACACACCTTTCACATTGTCATCATGTCTTTCAAGACATTGTTTTTGCATAGTTTCCTAAATGCATTTTCTCCTTTCCATTTGAATTCTCATGCTTGCACTTGAAATAACCATGTACATAATCTACCTTCTTTTCACAATAATAAAATCATATCTCTATCACACTTATGGGGTTTGTACACACTTTCTCTAGTCTTCTCATTCCATTGTCCTTTCCTTTTTGATATATTTGTAATGAGTGCTTATTCAAACTTGCATTGGTCAAATCTATTCCCATGTTGTTCTTGTAACAACATTGTGCCAAGTGTAATGTCATCTCAATTATTCTATCTATGTCATTCTAGCTTGTCACAAAAGGGAAAAATTATAGCGTTAACCAACTAATACTTAGAACCACTAGATCCTTCTCTTCCACCATATCAACAATTGCAATAAGGTGGTCACAAATATCTTGAATGCAAGTCATATAGCCCATGAAATTCTTAGTATCACTCATATTTTTCACATCTAATTGATTGCAAAGACAAAGGGATCTATCTTTTTTGAAGGTTTCATATAAGTTCTACAATGTGGTCTAGATTTTATTGCATTGCATGTAGTCCTAATTCAAGAAATGGTATGATCAACCTTTGACAAGTTCAATATGTACTGAGTATATTCATCTCTGGATTGATATTTCACAAACTCTATTACATTAGTTGAGGTTGTTTCTTCCTACCCACAAGCTTCAACAACTTTTGTTTCATGAACACATTTTATATTTAAAATTTCCAAATAGAGTATTTATTTCTATCCAAGTTGATCTTTGGAAGAGGACAATGCCATTTTTCCCTCTCTCAACAAGCTATCACCAAAAATGATTGAACATGGCTCTAATATTATTTGTCTTCAAAAAGTTTTGTAACTAAGATCAATGCACCCTTTTTAGGATACCATGTGATAACTCTCAAAATGCTTTGAATAGGTCCAAAATGAGCCAAACATATATGTCAAAGTGATGCTAGCATAGTATGAGCTATGATAAGCACACCCGACCTTAAGTCAACTCTAATACTAGTGTAATTTATTCGACTTACACAACTAACATAACACACTATAAGGAAAATTCTCAACGATATATATTCTCAATTACAATAACAAAACACACTTCTTTTACAAGCTAATACTAGTTACAATAGCACATGCTAATCTTCTTAGATGACGCTAGTGTATTTAGAATTGTGTGATGCCACTTATTAAACATAAATTCAATGCTAAAAAAACTTGTATATTTTTATATTACTAATGAGAACCTATGATTTAAGGATTAAATAATGAACTCAAGGCAACAAATACATCAGAACACGAGTAATCTAACTATTGCAAAATAGATAACATGGTTAACTAAAAAAATACCTAGATATATACATCTAGGGATCCATATAATGTACAATAAACTTATATAAGAGTACAATTTGCCTTCAATGCCATCTCAAGACCTATTGAATGACTTTGTTTGACATTCATGAGTACATTGTGTGATTAAGGTGGAACTCTTCTAAATTCATCTTGATTAATCGACATTGATTATTCGTGTACATTAGTGGTGGATTCAACATAAAAAATTCATGGACATTAGTAGTGGATTTGACATTTATGGTTTGTGAGTATCTTGGCCAAAGCCTTGTTCCAAAKTTGTTGCATATGAGTTTTATGATTAGTTTTAGATGTCCATTGTTCTAGGGGATGTTATGTTTAGTGAWTTGGTTYAATTTTTCAAAKTTTAGCTAGTGAAGACTCTAAAAAGGTATGGTTAGATTTTCAAATTCAAAATTGTGAAAATATCTATTTCTAGAAATCTCATCTTTYTTGAATTTTTATCACATATTTAGATACATTTCATAGAGATAAGTATGGTCTCAATTAGGTGGCATTATAAGAAAGTTAACTCTTGGTCAAAATTGACATGTTAACCAAGCAACCTAGTAAAAAAATAAGGTTTATATGCTTTTGGAGATAATCATATTTCTAGATAGTCATTATAGAGTATAACACAGAGTCCGAATTTGAGAGCAGGCTAACACTGTGAAAATTTGGCCAAAATTAGGGATTCAATATTTTTAGGATGTAGTCATATACTTTTGGATATCGACCATTATTGAATACAATACGGGTCTCAAATTTGAATTCATTTCGAGAACCCTAAAAATTTGGTCAAAATTAGTGTTCCTAAAAAACATCCCTAATTTTAATCCCTATAAATTATAATGTAATTGTGCAAATGCGATTTAGGTTGGTGAGTCAATATGTCTCAAGCTAGAAATTTTGTGTTGATCAATATGGCTGAGTGTCGAGATATGTAAATTTTATAATGAATTATTAATAATTACACATTGTTGGCTACAATATGAGAGGGATAGTAATGATGGGGGGCTATGATTCCACAAGAGAAGGGGTTAAAGGGGGGTCCAATAAAAACCCATATTATTTTCCCAAGTTAATGTGCCATTACCATCTAATCCTCCCTTTGAATATTTTAACACTCAATCATCAAATTCATGTAAGAGGTTGGGTGAGGGAGTCAAATCACCTAGTTATGACAACATGGGTTGAGTACAAGAAAGCATGGGGGAAGTGTGAGATTCAAGCAATCCTTTTAGAGAACAATGAGAGTCAAGAAAGCATGGGAAAATAAGAAAATTCAAGTAGGAGAGGGGACAATTTTTATAATGCAGATTTTTGGATAGCAAGAGAGAGTTGGGTGCTAGAAAATAACACCAACTCTATTGTGTATGAAAACAACTATGAAAGTGATAGGTTTATGTTGAAAATGTGAGTTGTGTTCCTGTAAATTGGGTTGTGAGCCTATACTGTGTTTCTTGTAGAGGAAAAATTCTCAAGATCCTTGAGAAGGTTTTTGTGAGTTTTTCTTCTCAACCATATGCATTGGAGCCCTGAAGGGAAGTGGGAAGGCTCAAGGGATTGTGTGGCAGAGAAGGGGTATCCCATTCCTTAGGTTGTGCAGATTGAGGGGAAAGAGGGATTTTGGGATGCTAAGTATGGAGAGTGGACATGAAAGAGGGTCATACCTCCTTGTGGACTCATAACCTCATCTTGGGGGTAGATTTCTTTTGAGAGAAAATGAACAACAATGCCTATGGCAAGGAGGAATGTTGTTCGTGTGCATCCAATTAGTTCATCTACTTAAAGATAAGTTTTATGTTATATTTTATCATGTTTATTATGATGTGTAAATGAATATTTGAATGTTGTTGTGTTTGCTTGAATGACTGTATTCATGTTTTAAAATTATGGGCCTATTTCCCCTTGGTTTATCTTATATGTGTGGAGCATTTTTAATTTGATTTTAGCAAGTAAGTATTTTACATTTGGTATTAGAGAAAATTTAAATTTAAAATTAGGCCTTTTGCCTGTTTTATTAAATTCTTTTAAAATAAAATTGTGTGGTGCATTATTGTTGGTTGTCTTGCCTTGACCTATGAGGTTCATCTGTTATTAATAGGTCACACTATGCTCAATGCATCTCATCAAATAGAGTGCACCATTCATGAAGCCACATATTAAAAAATCTCGTGATTTTCTTATGCTCTATATAATGTTCAGAGGCACCATTAGTGATGTTCCTTTATACTGTAAGTGTGTCGTTGAGTGCACCTTTATTAATATAAATTTCTCTAACCTATCAGTTCTCTAGGAAATGTACAAAGGCACCATTGGCATGTTTCTATACATTCCAAGTGTGTTGTAAAGTTAAATTTTATAAAAACACTTTTCCCCATTTATCGGTGCACTCGAAAAATGATCTAGATTGGATCATTATATTATTTGTCATCTCCCTCGATGATTTATGGGTGAAAAAAATGGAGGAATCAACTTGTAGAACCATTTTAGTGGTTGGTCCCAATTTGGAAATTTAGGTCCAGAAAACCATCTGAAATCTTCCGGAGCCACTTTGAGGCATCAAACGACACTTTTTTTTATGTTCCAAATCTTATTATGAACCAAGGAACTATATTCTACACACCAATACCTTTCTAATGGTGCTAGAATGACCTCAATCAAAGTTCATATGGTAAAGTTATGCCTCATGCAAGTTGAATTACCGTATTGATCACCATGGTGCAAGTGGATGCCACATTAGCCCCCATTACTTAAACGTGTGGGGCTAGCCACATGGTGGATTTTCTAGAACATTCTATAATTTCCAAAACTGATCACTAATTGAGGGTTGAGGAAGTCAATACCTTGTCTCTATACGACTATCAAGCTATGTTAAATACCGGGCCACTAGGAGGAGAAGGGGTTCCATTATTTTGCATTGTATCTTGTTATATAACTGAGAAAAACATCTGAGAGTGGTATTTTGTGAGCATAACAGAGGAGGAGAGATTGTGTAGCATCCATACATGCCACAGTGTCAAAGGAAATTCCACAGAGAGTGCCTCTTTCTTTGTACTTGCATTTAAAGAAAATATAGCAGAGCAACCTCACCTTCTAGCTAGGTTTTCTCTCGTATTTGGTTTCCTTGGTTATATATCGTGTTTATTTGTGGATGGTGTGTGAGTACGTATTTATGTTCTCTATTTTTCACATTCAAGTTATTTCATAAATTTTAAGTAGAAAACCAATAATTAAAGAATTCGATATCTAAAGGAATTTAACGTTCATAGTAAAGATTTCAATATTTGATTAAATCTCTTGTGATGAATTGTCCCATGGATTATCCACAATAGTTTACAGATCAAAAAAGTAAGAGGCCACTATAACCACTGCTTTTTTACATCATAAATTGAGTAATCAAATTAAATTAATTATTTTTTCCAAACTTGTTAGTGCACTTGAAAATGTACATATGTATGATGCTCAATGCATCTAGTCGAATAGAGCATACCCTTGAAGCCAAAGAATAAAAAACAAGTCCCATGATTTTGCAATGCTCTATATAATGTTAGGAGGCATTGTTACCAGTGCTACTATATATTGTAAGCACAATATTGAGTGCACTTGTATTGATATAAATTTGTCTCGCTTGTCGATGCTATAGGAAATATACAGAGGCATTGGTAGTGGTGCTTCTATACATACCAAGCAAATAGTAAAGTTAAATTTAATAAATATATTTTCCTGTGGTTATTGGTGCATTCTGAAATGTAAGAAAGCACAATAACCAGTGCTTTCTTACATTGAAAGAACACCAATAATCATATTAAACAAATTAAAAGTTTTACAGTATTTCCAATGCACTTCAAAATGTACAAACATGACGTTGGTAATGCTTTAGTGCATACAAGGTGCACCGAAGCAATGTTAGTGCCCCTTTACATATGGTGTACCATTTACCAACAATAATAATAAAATCTCACCGACTTTATTGATGCATTAATATTTAATCAAAAGAACCGATATTGGTACGTTGATCATCCAATCACACCATTAACAATGTGCATATATAAATAAGGTGCATTGGGGAGTTCTATGCTATTAAAAAAAAAAAAAAACTCAATATTTAATGAATATTACAACTGGTAATCTAGTATTATTTTTTTTTTTTTGTGTGTGTGCCTAATGAAATTTATATTCAAATAAGAGATAACAATGATGATAGTAACAACAATATCAAGTCAACACATACAACTTCATATGCAAGTGAGAGGCTCAGGAGAGGGAGATGGATATGTATCCTAGTCCTATTACACTGCAAACTTGTCTACTTTTGAGGAATTTTGGCATCCTTGAATTTTATGAGGAGACATCCCTCAAGGGAAACATGTGTTTATTGATGCAGATGATCCATCATTGGGATCATTTTAGGGAATCATTTAGGGTTGGTCCTGATCTGTGGTACTAGTCCACAAAGGAGGATATTTATTTCATCACCAAGTTGTCTAGGAAGGGGGAGGATTTTTCCCATTTCCTTGGTTTTCCACCTAACATTATGCGAGAGGCAGTTGGTATAAGTGTAGATATGTGTTAGTGCAACAATCGTTGACCTTAGTCACTTTTAGGTTGTTGGGGGCCATTTAAGTTTACATTCATTCGATACATAGAAGGTTAGGTGCTTGTCCCTTATGGCCACACCATTGACACACTACACCTCTAATGGGAAAAACATTAGTTTCCCCTTTGATGTACTATATATATATATATATATATATATATATATAATTTCAAAGGCCCAGACTGATCAGTTGGTTTGCCATTTTTGTTTTGACAATTTTGTTTTTCTCTAGATCATTATCATGTTGTGGTTGATGGAAGGAATCTATTCTCCTTTTCTTAGATCTATTTACTTTATTTTTTGACAAGTTTACAATGACTTGATCGACATTTCACCACCACCTCCCTCCTAGGCTAATGAATGATGTGTGTATGTGCATGTGGGGGAAGACGTTTCCCAAGAGGGGCCAACTAGAGTGGCCACTATAGGCCAGTGAGTTCAAAGGCATTAGATTTGTTAGCGAGGGTGATCACATATTCAACCCTGTACAATACCTATATGCAGGGATGGATTTGCGAGGATGAATAAACATCCTATTTAATCAAGATAAGCCACTAGATGTAAGAGGTAATATTGTCATTATATTTTGATTAATCTAGTTGCATTTTTTGGTCTTATTTAATGCACATGTAATTGATTGTAAGATGTTATTTATCTAATTGTTGTTGTCTACTATTTTTCAAATGTTGGAATGTATGTTGGGGAGGTGCCTCCCTAGCATGATGAGAATATGATTGAGGTCAATGGACTACCTCAGTTACAAAGACATAGCATGCCACATAAGTTGAATCACATACTCCATCTATAGGCGATGGATCAGATATGTGCATTGATGGCTCACCATAGAATGGTTCCTGTACAAGTTTGAGAGATTGTGTAGGACCCTAAGTTTTCATCGATATCAATGAGCCTTCCCCGTGATATGAAAATTTTGACACATCATGTTAATGATTCCCTCAACCTACTTGAGAGGTTAATGGATTATTCAAATTATTTATAAGTTTTGTCTTTTGAGGATGGTACTCTTCCACCTCCACTATCTCCTTATCCAGTAGACCAACCACCATCTCTTCCTCTAGAAAATTGACCACCGTATCATTATCCAATAGACCTATCACCATATCCTCCTCTAGTATACTGACCACCATATCCTTGTTCAACAAATCGACCACCATCTCCTCATCCAATAGACCGACCACCATCTTCTCCTCTAGCAGATTGACCACTAGCTGTTACATCCACTGCACTTGCTATTAGTGCTATAAACATTATGGCCACATCAATGATATAGTTCTTGGTGGAGCGATAGATCATATGCTACATTCTACATTATTATATAGAGAAGGTATTGATGCCTCTAGCTCTAGTGGAGAAGGTACTAATGCCTTTAGCTTTGGTGGTGGACCTAGCTGACAATAGTTGACATGTATATATTTGATGTCCATGATATATATTTGACATTTATATTTGACTTGAGATGTATCTTTAACATATATATTGATTTTTGTATTATCATTCATATATATTATGTCTTTTCATATCATGTTGAGGTTGGTGTTGTTTGATATATAAAATGTATGATGTGTATGTTAATGATTTTTCTATTTTTAAATTAAATTTGAGATGTAATATTACTCATTTAAATTGGAGATTCCATATTTGACATATTTGATATATACATTTGACACACACACACACACACACACACACACACACATACACACACACACATTGATTTTGATATCATTGTTCATATATATTATGTGTTTGCAAGCCCGGTGGGTTTTCTCGAGTAGATGAGTGTTGTGGTTATTATGAATGAGGCCTTAGGGTCAAGTTCCCAACCAACTATTGTTGATATTTGTTGAGATTGTTGGGCCTTACTCGATGTCCCCACTGAGTTAGGCCCTGCAATCAGGGCCGACAGTTTACCTCATTTACCATCCACGAAATGTGGGGAAGTACTTGGAGGGTTCCTGTGATTTCTTCCATCGAAACAAAATATCATGACTTTTCATATTATGTTTATATTGGTGTTGTTTTATTTATAAAAATGTATTGCAATGTATTTTAATGACTAACCTCATTACGACGATTTACCCCATTTACCATCCACAAAATGTGGGGAAGTACTTGGAGGGTTTCCCGTGATTTCTTCCATAAAAAAAAATATTATGTCTTTTCATATTATGGTGATATTGGTGTTGTTTTATTTATAAAATGTATTGCAATGTATTTTAGTGACTAACCTCATTAATTATTTCTCTCATTTTTGAAATGTGTCACTCATTTAAATTTGAAATGCCATATAATGACATATATACTAATTTTGATATTATTATTCATACTTAATATGCCTATTCATATCATGTTGATGTTGGTGTCGCTTCATATATAAAATGTAATGTGTATGTTAAAAATTTGTCTACTTTTAAATTAAATTTGAGATGTATCACTTATTTAAATTTGAGATGCCATATTTGACATATTTAAGATGTGTATTTGGCATACATATTGATTTTGATATTATAGTTTGTGTATATTATGTATTTTCATGTTATGTTGATATTGATGTTGTTTGATTTATAAAATATATTGCAGTGTATGTTAACGACTAACCTAATTAATGATTTATCTGTTTTAAATTAAATTTGAGATGCCATATAATGTTTAATGACATATCCCCCATATGGGGTGTCAGGGATGCATTCAAAGCATCGGTGGGTCCCTGACCCCCCACCCACCTGGCCTCCAAAGCTGTGGACAACTGCCAACCACCTCCGTCACCCACCTCACTTCCTCATGTGATTTAAACCTTCCAACCATTGTCTTTTCCTTGCATTCGAGCGACCATGTCATGGAATTCACATCATGATACTACACTCACCTCACCTAGTTAATCCTCCCATCCTTCGCATGCGTTATGGGAAGGTCGCGAAGTAGCTCTGTTTTATGACGGATACGACCCATATCCTCGATAATCATGGGAGCATCCTCCACTCATGGGTTTTGGCGTTGGGTGTCTATGTTAGCTTCATCCCCTTTTGGCTGCATTACTACTTTTCTCTCGCTGTTCGATTCTACTGTCCCATGTTCCCCTCCACGACTTCCCTATTGCACCCTGCAGTGGGAATTTTCTCCCCCTTCTTGCTCCTGCATCCAATGCTCTGGTTTCCCAGTTCCTTTGATATGGCTAGGGGAATCTCTTCCTGCCGAGGTCGTGGGGGCACCTTACGTAGACCCAAAACACGGTCGAGCTTTCACCTGGTGGATCTGACTAAAAAATCAGCTGACACCTATCGCTCTGTCACCCCTCCAGAAATTCAATAAGAAATGGACCTGATCGAGGTGCATGCTCACATTCTAAGGAAGTTCGTCCTGGATGACGAGGTGAAGGAGACCACCATATTGTGGGTTCTTGATACTGGCTTTGTCCGAGGGCGGTCCTCGCAGTACCTGAAAACTGTGGACATTTATTGGCACATGAAGACTCTGATGGATAGAGTTCCATTGGACCACCATGAAGCCCACCAAGAAGTTCTCCTGCAACTCGATGACGTGCAAATCCAGATCAAGTTGGTCGACCACAAGTTGAACTTGATTGCTGAGAAGATGACCGGCATGGACTTGTCCAATCTGGGCTATGCTCAACCCCAAGTTCCAACGGCAACAAACATAACCATTAGCTAAGTTTTTATGTTGTTCCATCTGTGGTTTTTGTTAAATTACTAGAGAGGTTTGGGTTTACCACCTCTGTTTAGTAGATTAAATAAGAAAGTAGAACAAACAAAGGAACTAGAAGATATAACTGTTTTAGTTTATCAGTTATAGATATTGGACATACCAAGCAACTACAAAATGAAAATGTTATGTTTGTAGTTGGTCTGGTTTGCCTGTGGGCATGCCAATTGCAATTTTTTTTGTTGTATAATTTATTCTTATCAGTAATACAAAGACTCAGGATTATGGAAAAAAAATTGTTTAATGACATATGTATATCGATTTTTATTGTATCATTCATATATATTATGCCTTTTCAAATCGTATTKATGCTGGTGTTGTTTGATATATAAAATGTATTATGTGTATGTTCATGATTTCTCTATTTTTAAATTAAATTTGAGATGCCATATTTGACATATTTGAGATATATTTATGACATCTATATTGATTTTGATATTATTATTCACGTATAATATGTATTTCATATTATGCTCATATTRTTTGATTTATAAAATGCATTGCAGTGTATGTTAATGACTAACCTCATTAATGATTTCTCCGTTTTAAATTAAATTTGAAATGTATCACTCATTTAAATTTGAGATGCCATATAATGTTTAACTCTAGTTAAATGAAATCTTTTAATTTGGGTTGTGATTGAAAAAAAATTTAATCATTTAATGTCATTATATAGTGTTTAATTCTTTTTCAAGGTGATACAATATGTTGATTAAACATATTTACAAACTTTATTAAATGATTTTTCCCAATTAGATTATATTTTAAATATATTTTTTGGATTAAATGATATTTTTTTAATTTATTCTTAAATATTTTTACTAAACTTATCATTAATTTTGATAAAATTATAATTATAATACTTAAATCTAACAAAATAAATATTCCTCCATTTTTATATAGTGAAAACATCATGCCTATTAAATTATGAAAACAATTCTAAACGAGATTTGATTAATTTTTTACATCAATTTGTTTGATTAAGTGTTTTATTTAATCATGAAAATAGTTCTAAATTTTTATTGCTTGAATTTTTTGGATAA
>JASDQU010503523.1:63493-74311 GCA_032191745.1 Picea mariana | reverse complement strand
CTAGATAAGTCACTCACACCATAGAGTGACTTATCTAGCATCGTGTTTGATTACTCAGACGAAGTATGGTTTCGAGAGATGATGCAATTGATGGTGATGGTGATGCTCATGATCTAGTCATGAGATAGTCTAAACAACTATGTTGATGCTATCGGGTAAATGGTATGTTTTTGTGCTCAAGACCATTACCTGTAATACCTTCCTAGTTAGGAGGGAGTGTTAATATAATGGTAGTTGTGGGAGGTATTTACCTCCATGTGTAAACCTGACAAGAATAGAAGACTCTGGAAAGAAAGAGAAAACCCTAGAAGTCTTGTCGGCTCAAGAAGATAATTTATATTAGGTTATTATCCTCCAAGAGAAGAAGTCGTCCATAAATAATAATAATATACTGAACAGACATGTACCCAGAAGGAGAAGTCGGCCCCAACAAATCTGGCAGAACCACTATAAATACAGGGTGTCAGTTCTCATTTGATAGCATCTCATAATTGCAAATAGCAAGTGGTGTGCACTGCAGTTCCTAGTTTGGTTCAGATGTGTGGAGGAGAGTTGTAGGTGCAGCTGCTGCTTCTAGCAGTTTCAGTGTTGGCTTGGACTATCTCTTGGCTAGGGTTTGGACTATCTGATCAGCTATTGTTGGTGCGATATCCTTGGAGGAAGATGCGCTACACCTTGTTTGGCTATCTAGCCTAGGGTTTGCTTCTGGAGTAATTCTTAGTCAATGTTAAGGTGCTCAGAGGGTGGCTTCGGCCTATGGTTGGGTGATGAGGGTATCGTCAATGGTAAAACGAGCACACCATATTCTATATTCTAATATATCCATCAGGTAATCAGGTAGAAAATAATTGTATAACAAGGAGAAGTGTTCGTCCTCTACAGTGGGTTGCATACTTTTATAAGATAATTGTTCTTATCTATTGTGTTTATTCATGCTAAATGTTGGTATAGTTCTTGTGTATTTTTACTCTAAGATACTTTGGTTATTGTGCTTGTGGTGAGAAGATGATGCATATGAATTTTCCATTTAATATGTGGTTGAATGTTGTTGTGCATTATTTAGTTGTTACTCAACACATTTTAATGATTGCATTTACATTTTTAGGAATTATAAACATTTGCATGTGCATGTATGTCATGTTATGTGTTATTTTCTCATTTTGATTTGGTATTAGAAAACATTATTGGGTTGTTTTAGAAGTGACATGACCCAGTTGGGGTGATGGGTATGTTACAGAGTGGTATCAGAGCTTAAGAGCAACACTAGACCCATATGGGCCAAGAGCCAGTGTGAATTTGTGAAAATTCGTTGTCATAGATTTATATTTGTGACGAATTTGGGGGAAAATGGTGATAACTAGAGAGAAATCCCCAAATTCATGAAAAAAAACTGAGATATAGTTTTCTCAATGGCATCAATCATCTGAATTATAGATTTAGATTCGACCTACAAGGTCTAAATTCACATTTTAATGGAGGCTCGTAGAGTTGGGAAGATTTTGAAGAATCAACAACTAAGATCACATTCAATCTCGAGATCGACAACCTAGATTCATTTTGATTAATTTAAAAATTTATAAGGATTTTGAAGGTTGCTAAGGTATGGGAAATCAATGGACAGAATTCATTTTCATCCATTTGGAATAAGGATCAAATCAATGGTTTGAATCCATTTTCCATCAATGGGAGGTTGGTTATGATCAACAGATAAGATTCAATTCATAGGTTTGTGAAGTGGAGAAAATCGATGGTCAATATCAATTAGAATAATAGATCGATGGCCCAAAATAATCAGAGATTTGATCAAAATTTTCTAAGTGTTGGAGTTGGCCAAGAAGATTGGTCGAAGACTGATGGTCGGGTTGGTCGATTTGGTGAAGTGATTCAGTCACCAACAAAGGCAATTGTCAACATGATGATGGTCGGATTTTCTGATTGGGCGAAATGTTTTGTTCTCCAAAGAAAATCATTGATGGCCCAATGGTCGGGTGTCGGTCAATTCCGAAAAATGTTTCGATCAAGCAAAAACAAAGTGTTGATCAACAATGGACCGATGGTCAGATGTCGATCGATTCAGTGAGGTCTTTGGGTCATCCAAGAGAAATTATTAATGGTCGATGAAGAAAAGAGGAGGATGGCGTGTCAGTCCACATCAGCATCCACGTGGCAAGCCACATCAATAGTTTCCACATCTTCCAAGTTGATACCTGATCCAGATTTATGAGCGGAATGAAATGAATAACATATTGAATTCCATAACATGGAGATACAGAGAACAACAACAGATATCCAATGAACAATAACTTCTATTGAATAAATAAAATAGGATGAAACTGTAAAACTGCATAACTGAAACAACTTGCTTGAATGGTGGTAGCTATATATGAGAATATATGTGGATGCTACACGCATATGTATGAGCATAATGATTACAATGAGGCTCGAGAGGAATTTTTAACATTACTCATGAATTCCAAAACCCTAGACATACGAAAACCTAACCCTAGGAGGTGAAACACTAAAAGTTATGTGGGCCCCAATGGGTAAGTTGGTAACTCAACTTCCCAGGGTCATAAATTTTGCATACGACCTTCATTTTAGGCGCGTGATATGTCGTTGGAAAGGTATTTTCAATAAATACAAATTATGCCATCAAACTCTGACTTCATCTATAATTTGACTGTGGCAAGACAAAAAAAACGTTGTTTAGGGCCCCAAAATGACCCTGGAAATATAGAAAGATGAACTAACGGGAAAACTTCCAACATAATCCAATTAGATTAGGTGGGTGGCCACCAATATCCACCTAGAATATGTGTAGGGATGAAACTACCCCTGGAAGTGTAGAACCCACAATTACAAAGAAGTACAAAAGAATGTTTGAACTGAAACTTGTCAAGAGGAGCTAGTGGAATAGGTGGGTGGCCACCAATATCCACCTAGATCAATACCTCAAGATGATGTTGCATGCCATGTCAACATCCATGTGTCATGCCACATGAGTATTTGGTATTCCAACTAAATAAATGGTCGACAGTCGAGTCATCTGAATTGGAGAAGTATTTTCGTCAGTCAACAAAAATGTTCAATGGTCGATGAGCCAATGGATGGGTCGACCGAACCAGAGAAGTGTTCATTAATCTTGACAAGGATCAACGATGGTCGGGTTGGAAGGATTAGTGAGGTGTTACAAGTGGTTGCCAAGAGAAATGGCCAACGGTCGATGGGTTGATGATCAGGTGTTGGTCATATTGGTGAGGAGTTTCATTCACCAATGAAAATTGTCAATGGTAAAGTCAGTCGATTTAGTGTTGTGTTATGAATCAGTTGTCAAGGGAATGGGTCGATGGCATATGGTTGGGTTAGCAATTTAGGAACAATGTTGCGCACGTCAAAAGGAAAGTGTTGATTGTCAATCGTTGATGGATCTCGGATCAATGGATAAAAGTTCACCTAATTTGAGATCAATATGTCGGATTTAAAGGTCTGTTATAACATTAAAACAATCAATTTTATATGAAATTTTCTGAATTTTTTGGGTTTTTGAAGGTCATGAAATTGTAGGGAAATTTTAAGGCCCTAAACGACGTTTTTAGGCAATCAAAACCAAAGAGAATAGAGTGTACCAATGTACACTATGTCTCTATAGCTTAGATAAAACAACTTGGAGAGAGCTATTCAACGAGCTACTATGGCTGCAAAATATAGATTGCATAAGAAAGTTATAGCTAAAACAAATAAGGTAAATTTTGGCACGAGTTTACATCTAGATTGCATAACCCCTTACTCAGAAGTTCGTTTGAGGCACAGAAGAAGTCTATGGAAATATTATAAAACATAGAAGACAACCATGGAGCCATATTTGGGATATGGGTATGTGAAAATGTGCAGGAAAATAAATAAAACACCTGTAGCATAGAGGGATAAAACGGGAAAAATAGACAAAATGTCTCTAGACCATAACTTTCATATCGAAGCTCGGATTTGATCAAAAAAATAGTCATTGGAAAGGTATTGAGGAGGAAAAAAGATGTGTACATCCATAATTTTGAATTGGCTGCTAAATATTTTGTAGATAAAGAGATTTTTGTAGCAGTAAGAAAGTGGTAATTTCAGCATGTGAATGTTGTAACTTTTCGCTCAGAATTTAGAATGAGGAATGAGTACAGTCGTTGGAGAGTTTTTTTAGAGAAGAATGTATTTAATGCATTATATTTTGACTTGGTTCATTATGTTCTTAATAAATTGATGTGAATAATAATCTATAATCTAATTAATAAATATTTTGAAATATGCCTAATTCTAACAATAATTATTGGATGCACATCTTATTGAATTAGAGATATAGAAAAGAAAACTTTGGCTCCTATATGAGAAATAGAGATATGAAGGATTCTCAAGGGTCCTACAACCATGAATAAGAGATCATAGGTATACATGTCAACATGGGAAATGTGGAGACAAAGTCTAATGGAAGAAGAGATGGGTAGGAGCTTGTAACTATGAGAATCCTGCAAAGTGTAGAGATATAGAGACGGTAATGAAAGGATCATGAAATCCCAGGAAGAGATACTACAAAAATTAAACATGCTATAGAAGCAAGTCAAAAAAGATCCAGGCACAAATCAAGAAGCTAGTGCAAGGCAAGTGGAAGTATCTAAATCTCATGATAAGATGGATGATTATGGAGGGCCTAGACAATCAAGGAGTATTAGCATGCATCAAAATCATCATTCCCACATACACTCAACCAAAAGAGAATATACATGTTCAAGGTAAGAAACCCAAGTATATCTCTTTTCAAACATCAAAGAAGGAGACATGGATCAGATAGCTTGCAAGGGAGCTTAGGAAGATCAATCCAGCATATTTTTATATAGAAAACAAGAAAGGAGAATATGCAAAAGCATGGTTGCTAGGAACGAGGAAATATTTCTAGTTACATGATTGCTCATTAAATGCAGAAGAAATGATTACAGTCTACGACCTTCAAGGAAAGGAATCTATGTGGAAAATAAATTTAAGCACCTTTATGAGAAAAAAAATTCTTGGAAGTAGTTAAAGAAATATTTTTAGCAACAGTACTTGTCAGAAAAATATTATGACACGAAGATGCAATAGTTCTTTGAACTCGAACTTGGGAACATGACTATGGATGAATATGAGAAAAATTTCTTGGAACTTCTCCGGTATGTGAGCTTCATCAAATATGAGAAGGTCAAATTTTAGATATTCCTAAGTGGACTTCCATCCTTCTACCAGTTTGATGAGCCCAAGAATTTAAAAGAAGCCATAAGAAAGGATAAGTATTTGTATGATCAAAAAAGAGGCAGGCCATCTTTCCAAAAGGCTTGGGATGAAAAAAAGAAAGGAAATATGGATCAAAGGAAGAAAGGGTTCAAGCCACCTTTCATAAGGAATATATCTCAAGCATATCAACAAGGGAAGTGATCTCAAGGTGATCAGAAAATGACTGAGTCCTTGGGAAAGAGGTCAAGACAACAACCCATAAAGTGTTCAATATGTGAAGGAGATCACATTTATAAACATTTTCCTCACCGAGGATATACTATGATGACTATACATAGCATCAAAAAAGAGGATACAATAGAGTACGTGGGAAAAATCATACCAAGGATCTATGTAGCGTTGGACAATAAACAAACAAACTATTAATCCCACATGATTGAAGTGGAAGGTAAGATTGACAATAAGCCCATAGTTATTTTAATTTATTATAGAAATAGTCATAGCTATATAGATATAAATCTATTTGAAAGATTTAAATGAAGAAATGTAAGCATGAAAAGCCTTGGTTAGTTCAACTGGCTACTGGAACTAAGAGAAGAACTAATGAACTTGTTAAAAAAATACCTGTAAACATGAATGGAACTAACACTAAGGAATATTTCAACATCATACCACTTGGGTCCTATAATTGGTTGATTGGTATGAATTGGATAGAAAAGGATTGTGTTGTTTTAGATTTTTATAACAAGGTTTTCACATGTCTTGATAAGGAAGGGAATTCAAGGATAGTGTAAGGTATTCCAAGGCCTATATTTATCTGAGATATTTCAGCATTGTAGTTGGAAGTAATTTTTAGGAAAGGGTGCCATATATATGCATCCCATATGCAATAGCCAATGAAGGACAATGAGCTAGGTCTTGGATATTATTCAGTCTTGAGGGAGTTTGAAGATGTGTTTGAGGTGTTTTCAGGATTTCCACCAAAGAGGGATATAGATTTCTATATTGACTCCATTCCTAGAAATGCCCCAGTTTATAAGACTCCCTACAGAATGAGCACATGAGAGATAAAAGAGTTGCAAACATAGACGGAAGAGTTGTTAAATAAAGGGTACATACACCCAAATGTTTCCCCTTGGGGTGCCCCGGTTATTTTTGTCAATAAAAATGATGGAACGTTGAGGTTATGTATTGACTTTAGACAGCTCAAAAGGGTCACCATCAAGAAAAAATATCCTTTGTCAAGGATTGATGATCTCTTTGATTAGCTGAAAGGACAAAATATATTCTCCAAGATTGACTTGAGGTCGGGATATCATCAAGTGACAATCAGAGAAGAGGATACTAGCAAAACAACATTTTGGACAAGGTATGGACACTATGAATTTGTGGTGATGCCTTTTGGATTGACAAATGCATCTGAGACATTTATGTGTCTGATGAATGGGGTGTTCATATATTTCTTGGACAAGTTTTTAATTTTATTCTAGGATGATATTCTCATTTATTCCAAGACATAGGAGGAGCATGAGAAACATTTGAGGGTGGTGCTGCAAGTGTTGAGAGAGCACCAATTGTATACCAAATTGAGTAAGTGCACTTTTTACAAAAAGCAGAGCCATTATTTGGGTCACATTGATTCAAAAGATGGCATAGCAGTGGATCCAAAAAATATTGAAGCAATCAAAGGTCGGCCAATGCCAACAAACATTTTAGAGGTTAGATAATTTATGGGTCTAGTTGGTTATTACAAAAGATCCATTGCGGGATTATCCAAAATTGCACACCCAATAAAATATTTTCAAAAGAAAGGATTAAAGTTTGAATGGAGTCTAAGTGTGAAGAGAATTTTCAGTGCTTAAAGGATTTGATAACTAGTGCAACTATTTTTAGAGTTACATGTCTAGATAATTATTTTGTTGTGTGCACAAATGCATGCAAGGAACGACTAGATGGAGTCCTTATGAAAAATCGACATGTAATTTGTTACGAGTCCAAAAAATTGAAGGAGCATGAAATAATTTATGTTACACATGACTTAGAGTTGGAAGACATAGTACATTCTTAAGGATGTGGAGGCATTACCTCATGGGCATTAAATTTGAATTAACGATAGACCATAATGGCTTGGAATAGTTTTTTGAACAACCGACACTAAATGCTAGATAAAATAGATGGCTATAATTTCTTAGCAAATATAACTTTGATATCAAGCACATAAAAGGAAAAGAGAACAAGGTAGTTGATGCACTCAGTAGAAGGGTGCATAAAATGCATGTTACATCAATTAGTATGACAAATTTAAAAAATAAAATTCTAGAGGTCGTAACAACAGATCAACATTATGTGCAAGTTAGAGAAAGCTTACAGTAAAATGATATACAACAGAAATATGAGGATTACAAGATAGAAGATGATGGAATCCTCTTATTTCATAATAGATTTTATGTTCCCAATTTTAAGGAATTGAGAAATTTAGTTCAAAAAGAAATGCATAATGTGTCATTCCTTGGAAATTTAGGATATCACAAAACTATTACAACTATAAGAGGCCAATATTTTTGGTCTGGTATGAAAAAATATGTCATTGATTATTTGTGTAGATGCAAGGAATGTCAAAAGGTAAAGGTTGAGGACAGACATCTAGCGATATTGTTGCAACCATTTCCCATTCCTAAATGGAAATGGGAAGTTGTTACTATCGATTTCATTACCAAATTTCTCAGGACAACAAGGAAACAAGATTCCATCATGGTAGTGGAGGACAAGATTACAAAGGTTGCACATTTCATTTTGTAAAAGTAACTCATAAAGTATCCAATATTGCATAAATTTACATGAGAGAAATTGTTAGGATACATGGTGTGCCTAAGGAAATAGTTTCAGGTTGAGGTCTCAATTTCTCTTCCAGTTTTTGGAAGGGGTTATTTAAAAGATTTGGGCCAATTTGAATTTCAGTTCAACATATCACCGAGAGTCATATGGGAATATAGAGAGAATTAATCAGATAATTGAGGATATGTTCATAATGTATATAATGGACAACCCTTATAAGTGGGAGGACTGTATCCATTTATTTGAGTTTTCCTACAATAATGGGTATCAGGAATCATTGGAGATGAGCCTGTTTGAAGCATTATATGGAAGAAAATGCAACACACAAGTAATTTGGGATAACCCAGCAAATAGATCCATTATGTTAAAATAATGTAACTGCAAAGTGTATTCTTATTATTATTTGATATATTATTCATTGGATCAATCCCCATTGTGGATTGATCATGTCGATTATTGTATAAGGAACAAATTTCCTTTTGTGGATTGGTCATAATGTAATTGTAAAAGGAAAAAGAAGAAGTCGGACCCAGAATATATCAAGAGGCCCCGAAATATAATAAAGGTGGTTATAAACACCCAGTTGGAGAAGTCGGCCCTTTCAGTGAAGAGACACTTCACACGTGCCAGTTTTGTATAAATAAGGAGGCTAGCGCCTCACTTAGACACACAACTCACTTGCTCATTTTGAGAGACAAGTTTCGAAATTGCAGTTAGAGAAGAAGGAGAGAGAGTGGTGCATATTTGGGAGAGGATATTCTATATTAGTTTGAGTTATCTCTTGGCATTGTATTGAATATCTATAATAAGGAAGTTTTACTGGGTTTTCTTCCCCTAGAGGGTTTCCCGGGATAAATGTTGTGTCTCTTGTGATTGTGTATTTCTCAGTGATCTTTTGTTATGCTATTGTTAGCTATTGAAATGAAAATAAATATAATAATGGATTAAAAATTAACATGGTATCAGAGCCAAGATGAAGAGAACATCTTTCACAAGAGTGAAAAACATCATTGTTGTCGTACATGCAAATTAGGGATTTTTTATGGTGAATCTTTTCAGCCCTAAAACCATCTAGAAAAGTGTGCCCTCCCCCAAGGATTACTTTAGCACTCTCAGTGCACCTTTTCAGTGGTTGGATCTCCTGGAAAATGAAACCCTAGTTTCACAAATTACCAGAAGTACCAGAAAACTAGTGTACCAGAAGTACCAGAAGTACCAGAAAACTAGAAGCACTAGTCCAAAAATCTGTAGATCAAGTTTGGAGGAGAAAAATTTGGATTTTCCCAGATCCCAACACACCAGGCTACTCGCCTCAACCAATCACACCTCCTGGTAAGTTCATAATTTGATTTTGAGCACTTTCATTTTTTGCTCATTTTCCTAGCTCTAGGTAAAAGATGTCTACAAGCGTTAAACTTGTTGACAAGCTAGAAGGAGTGAAAAACTTTCTTGCATGGAAGTATAGGATTGGCCTCATTCTTGAAGAGAATGAATTAGCAAGATTCATCAAAGAAGAAGTTTTGAAACCCGCCAATGCTGCAGAAAAGGCAAAGCATCAAAAGGACACAATCAAGGCCAAAAGAATCAATGCAGATTCAATCAAAGACCACCTGATTCCTTATGTGTCATCTAAGAAGACTTCAAAAGAAATGTTTGATGCCTTGACCAAACTGTATGAAGGAAAGAACATAAAACAGAAGATGAATCTAAGAACTCAACTGAAGAATATAAGGATGCAGAAAGGAGAAACTATTCAGGAATATTTCTCCAGAATATCTCAATTCAAAGAACAACTAGAAGCAATCGAAGATACTATAGATGAAGAGGAACTTGTGATGACAGCCCTAAATGGTCTCACAATACCTTGGGATGCATTCATCCAAACGATTTGTGCTAGAAAAGAGAAACTATTGTTTGATGGTCTATGGGAAGAGTGCATCCAAGAAGAAACAAGAGTAGCGAATCATGAAGCGTTACTAGAAAGAGATGGTGATCAAGCCCTAGATACTCACACCAAAGGAGGAAGGAAGAAACCCTACTTCCAAAAGGATACTCATAAAGAGCCTCAACAGTCAAACAAATTTAATCATAAATAATCTCATCCAAGGAGATTTCAGAAGAAATGACAATGAAAGGAAAGAGACTACTCATCTGTACAATGCTATCATTGTGACAAGATGGGACATATTGCAAAGTTTTGTCCAGCTAGATGAGAATAATACAAGAGAAAACATAAGAGGCACCATGCCCATGTAGTCAAAGATGAAGAGCCACCCGCAAAGATGATAAGAGAATAGATCAAAGACCATGTCTTAACCTTAGCCCTCTCAGGATCTGTAACACCTGGAGAGGACACTTGGCTCATTGATAGTGGTGCATCCAAGTACATGACGGGACAAATAAACATTCTCTCTTGTATCTCAAAAAATATTTTTTCTTAGAAAGTGACACTTGGAGATGATTACCGATATTCCATCAAGGGAGTGGGAGAATCAAACCACAAATTGAATTCAGGGAATTCATTGAAAATGAAGGATGTACTATATGTACCAGGTTTGACAAAGAACCTACTCTCCATTTCATCTTTAGAAAAGAAAGGCTTCAAATTTTCCTTTATAGATGGAGAAGTTCTTATGTGGGATAAAGGAGAAACCTTAAATGAAGCAATCATCATTGGAAGTGAAGAAAATGGCATGTATAAACTAAAGGGTCACTTAGAGGCTGCCATGACCC
>JASDQU010503523.1:31800-51473 GCA_032191745.1 Picea mariana | reverse complement strand
AAATGCAAAGTATGGCCAAGAGCCAAAACATTGTAATATGTAAATGATGTAAACTGAAGATAATGAATAAAATGTATCGCCAAATGCAAACATACATGGACGAATATTTTGGAGATAAGTATCCACAAGAGATGGAAGGGGTCCAAAGAGGGGAAGATTTTACCTATGTCTATTAAACCAAAAATCATTTATTGTTTCCTTCTAAATTATCATTACCATGAACATTTCATTAGTTGTTCAGTGTTCTAGATCCCAATCATTGAATTCATGTAAGAGGGTGGGTGTCAGAGTCACATCCCATATTTATTGAGAGCATGGGGAATGAGTAAAATCATCTTAGGGAAGAGTGCAAGTCAAGAAACAAAGAGAAAGAGAGGAAATTTGTATGGGTGGGGGACCATAATTGCACATTCACAATTTTTGCATAGAGAATATTTTTTACATGGAGTTTTTTGGCCAACAATGGAGTTCTGAGTGTTGAAGCTTGAGGGTATCTATTGTGGGAAAGTTTATCAAATGTTTGGAGTTAAAAATTCATGGAAAAATAATTTGTATTCCTAGGAGTAACGTGTTATTCTAAATTCACCAAGGAAGCATGTGTTTTATTGCTCAACGAATTTGTGTTGCAGTTGTAGAATTCTTGAGGTTCCAACAAGTATTTTTCCTATCCATCCTATGCCATAAGCCATCGAGGGGAGTGGAAAGGCTTGAGAGAATGTGATAAGTGAAGGGGGATTTCATCCCTCAAGTTGTGCAGGTTGAGGGGAAGATATCTAGTGTATTGGAATTAGTTGTGAGTTTGATTGTTGAGAGGGGGACATTAGCTAGCCTTAGGGACCACCATGTCTTATGGATTCATAGCCCCGCCTCGAGGGTATCTTGTTATTGAGAACTAGAATATAAAGGATATGGTTGGTAGGAACGTCTCTCCTCTGCAGCAAGTTGCATACTCTTATAAGATAAGTGTTCTTATATGATGTGTTTATTCATGCTAAATGTTGGTATAGTTATGTATTTTTACTCGGAGATATTTTGATTATTGTGCTTGTGAGAAAAATGATGCATATGAATTTTCCATTTGTGTGGTTGAATGTTGTTGTGTGTTATTTAGTTGTTTCTCAACGTAATTAAATGATTGCATTTGGGTTTTTAGGCAGCATAGACATTTTCATGTGTATGGATTTCATGTTGTGTGTTATTTATGCATTTTGATTTGGTATCAGAAAATTTTATTAGATCGTTTTAGTAGTGACGTGACCCGGTTTGGGGGATAGGTATGTTACAAATTATAGGCCTCCTCAAGCCATCCTAAACTTGGTAATGATAAGGAAAAGAGTGACCCACCTGTTGACGATTAAAATCGCAACAATGAATTCCACTCGCAAAGGATTGCTAAATGCTATTATTTATTTATAATGATAATATATAATTAGTAGGTGGGACCCCCTTTTAGACTAGAGGTGCAAGGATAGACATGTTACACTTATATGTTTCTTACACAGTATTATACATTTGATGATGTATTCTTGGTTTCATTTGATATGATAAATTGGTGGTTGATGCATTGTTGCTAAATGTTGATGAAATTTACTTGTGGTACAAGGCAGCACCATGGGTATGAGGATTATGTTGTTTACAGGTTCTATGTTATGTTATAAAATTGATTCTTATATGATTTATGCAAAGGATAATAAAATGGGAGCTTGATCAAAACAAAAATAAAAACTATGTATAAGTGTTAGAGCTATGACAAAAGATTACACATAAACCTTGTGACAAATGTGAAATGGTGGACCTAGTTGTTATACTATGCGCTTTGTTAAAGAGTATATATGAAGGAACATATGGTAACGTTAATATATGATTATTGTTGAAGTTATGGAATAATGTTAACGTATAGCCATTATATGTCTCGGGTGGCGCACTATACAATTGATATGGTATGGAATCTATACAAACGATATGGCATTAAATCTTATATTGGATATGGTTTGATTTTAATGGTGGATGTTATGTTAATGGGTTGGCTCATACATGGAATTGAATAGGTCCATGTGAGGAAGCGACGTGCATTTACTACATGTCACTCCAAACCTCCCTTGAGCTCATCACCCTAACATAGTTTGATTGTTGCTATGTTGGTTGTGGGAGCTCTGTGATTTTAGGATTGGAAGGGGAAAACGCAACCATCTCGTCATTGAAGTGATTTTCTCATAGGTATGGCTCTTTGATTTCCATCCATGATGGAATCTTTGTATTATGAATCAAATGGTGGCTCGGGATTGCATGGGTTCTTTGTTTTCTTGAGTTTTTGACTTACTGTAATTTTTTTGTTATGGGTTCTCTATGATTACTACGAAATGTTGGCATTTGTAAGTGAAGTAATGGGTGTTATTTATTATAAAGTTCGTGCATTGGTTATTGACTTGGCCAATTTGGTTTTTTATGATGATTCTTTGTCAAAAAATGGTAACAATGATGCAACGAGCTCTGAATTTTATAGTTGAAAGGTTTTAACCACCAGTCTGTGTATCATTTGTTGTCAACTTGTTTTCCCTCTCAGTCATTGTTGTGATTATTTATCCAAGTTGAATGAAACTATCGACAATGGTGTGGTTATTTTGGCTAAGCCCCGAGCTATTGTTTGTATGGTTGGTTCTTTACTGTCATTTCACTGAAATCGTTCCACAGTCCAATCATGGTTTTCCCAAATTTTTTAATGGAGGTCTGTGTATGTATCGAATGTATAGAAGTTGCGTTCTGGCATTATTTTCATGAAGATTTTTCACACCCGCTCCTCTCATCTCTGTTATAATAACGACCGTTATATTGTGAGGCATCACCGTCAATTGTTTTCGAAAGTTATCGACCTCCTGGGTGTTGGAAAGAGACATGGTCTATTTGTGTTTTTGAGTATCCTTCATGGTTTAAATTAACCCTTGTTTCCTCTTTGCAATAAATTTTTAGAGACATTTGTGTGTTCCTGGGTTGTTGAGCTTGACTTTCCTTGTTTCCACTCGGGCATTCTCTTATGGTTTTGTCAAGATATTGGGGTTATAAGTTGAAAAGATTGTGGCGTTTTAAAAGAGCATGGCTCTCCCTTCTTCCAAGATTATATTCATTAATGTGGTTTCTCCTCAGTGGTAAATTATTGAGGATGTAAAAGGTTATGATCTCTCTATGCTTTTTTAAAAATTCAAACAGACTTTCATTACCTCTCTGCATTTAAATTCGAAAGAGCCTAACTTGGAGTCTGACTTGTTTCTACCTTGCTCGGGAACCTTCTGGGTTTGTCAAGATTTTGTTTTACCAGCTTAATGATTGTGGAACTTTTAAAAGCACGATCTCTCGCACTTCAAAGACCATTTCTTGGTCGAATCTATGTGTTTCCTCTCTGTGATGAAATTGTTTGAACAAGAAGAAAAGTGTGGTTACCTATGGCCAAGATCTTTTCTTTAGTTGATTATGGTATTTCTTATTGTGTTGAATCCTAGCACAATCATGATTCAAATTAAGTTGTAAAAGGCACATGTGTATGATTGATTCGTCATATGTAACTTGGTCCTGTCAATTTTTAAACAAACACATGTGTATCGATATGGTTTTGTCTTTTATGGATCATTCCTTTTAAAAGGAAGTTTGTATATGTTAATGAACATGGATATCAAGCTCAGGGCTACATGTCATGGGTTGACTGTTGTTATCGAATCAAGACTGTGTCAATTATATGATAGAGACCTGTGTATGATTGGTTCATCGAGCATGCTCTCAAGTCTGTCCATGATTTAAAAAGAGACATGTGGGTGATTAAATCGAATGAAAGTGATTGTTGATTTTTATCCTGGGTCTATTATTGTTGACTACCAAAGATGAATGTTGGACATAGATAACAGGGATCGTTGTGCATATTTTGTTTATTTTAAAATAAGAGATCAGCATTAGCACATGCAGTATTTTGGTTCGAATTGTTACATTGTTACTGTTGAATTGGAAATGTTTTCATAAGTTATAATACACAAACTTTTATAAATTGAAGATTTCTGGGAAATTAAATTGTTTTTTTGACACAGCAAGAAGTGTGTATACAATTGAGGAACAGTGAATGTTTTGGTCTTGGCAATGGATGTTTTTTGGATTGAATTTAAAACAAAGTTATGATAGTTGATTGATTTAATTTATTTTATGAATAGTATCAGCAAAATTCCCTCTCATTTTCTCACTTTTTTTCTCATTATAAATCCCCTCATGATCCCAAATTTATTTTGCACATCCTGTTCACTAAAATTAAATTAAAACTCGATATGACAGTGATAAAAAATTATACAAAGACAGATGGTAGATGATATGTTTTGGTATTGATGCGCAGTCAGTTATTTAATGAATTTTCAAACAATAATCTTGTTCTTACTCCCTATCATGGTATCACTTTTTTACTTATAAAAATCCCCCCAGATATCCCATAAACCCTATTTGAGCCAAACTGTGTTTCATATTAAGATAATTTTGTTAATATTTGAGCCATTATTATAGTTCTTTTCATTTCAATAGATAACAACAACATAAGAAAAGATCACTGAGAAATACACAATCACAAGAGACACAACATTTATCCTGGGAAACCCTCTAGGGTAAGAAAACCCAGTAAAACTTCCTTATTATAGATAGCCAATACAATGCCAAGATATAACTCAAACAAGTACAGAATTTCCTCTCCCAAATATGTGTTGATATTATGGTAGTTTCAAGAGGTATGAACCTCTATTGTGACCTTTGACAAGATTAGAATGTTCCAGAAGGAAGCAAAGAAATAAAGGAAACCCTAGACAAGATGTCGATTGTAGAAATATAATTAATATGAATTAATTAGTATCCAGAAGGAGAAGTCGGCCCCAGTAAGTCTTCCAGAACCACTATAAATACAGAGCACTAGTCTCTCATTTGACACACTTCTCAACAGTTGCAGAGAGCCAGTTCTACGTAGTGCAGTTGCAGTCTTGTGCACAAATCTTGGGGAAGTTACTGCGCCAGCTTTTGGGTGGGACTATCTGATCAGCTTGGTTACTTCTTGCTTGGTGCATTAGCCTCTCTTGTCTATTGGATTGCTACCAGGATTCTCTTATATGTCAAGTTCAAGGTGCTCGGAGGGTGGCTTCGGCCTATGGTTGGGTAACAAGGGTATTGTCTATGGTAAAACAAGCACAATCTTTCATATTCTAGCAGGTTATGGGCCCACACCTCCTTCATTCAGTCTAAATGCTGGAAGGAAGCATAGCCGCTAGGATATTGAGCTCGTTGAGGAACTATCGCTAGGGTTACTAGCAAGAGAAGCTTCCAAAGACACTGCCACTAGGGTTACTAGCAGAAGTAGTTGTAGAAACCCTAATCTCAGATCTGACACCTTGTGATGGAGCATCTTGCTCAAAAATAATATATTCATATGCACCCTAAATCAGCGCACCTTTTGGCTCTCTCAGGAGACAAAAACGACAAAGTTGAAGTTTTGGATCAAGTCATGACCAGTTACCAATCAACCGAAGACATGAGTGAAACGATCAGTCTTTTACACTACTCAGCACTTACTGTAACATTTGAATATGACATGTGGATAATCGATAGTGGAGCTTCTAGGCACATGACTGGAGATCAAGCCAGACTCTCAAATCTAAATGAGAAGAAGACCTTGTACAAGGTAGAGCTTCGAGACAAAAGCACTTACCTCGTGGAAGGATTTGGACAAGCCTCCATCAAAATGAAAACAGGTAACTATGTTCACTTAAGAAATGTTTTATATGTACCTGGTTTAGAAAACAATCTTGTATCGATATCTTGCTTAGAATACAAGGGAAACAAAATAGCTTTTGTGGATGGAAAGGTGTTATCATGGCATAAAGACTCCACCATAGAGAATGCTAGGGTTATTGGAAGTCGTGAAGAAAATCTGTATAGACTACTAGAACAAAATGAAGAAGCTCTTGTACACAACAAAGTCAACCCCAATGAGCTTTGGCACAGAAGATATGCTCACATTAACTATCAAGCATTACCCTTTCTCAAAAGGATGGTTGAGGGAATACCAGATTTGTAGTCTACACATGAAGGAATCTACAAAGGATGTGCTCTTAGGAAGAATATCAAGAAACCATTCCCAAGAAGCAACAATAGATCTAAGGAGATTCTAAATCTAATACACTCATATGTTTGTGGTCCAATGCCAGTAAAATATCTAGGAGTATCTTCTTACTACGTAATATTCATAGATGACTATTCAAGGAAGACTTTTTTATATCTACTAAAGACAAAAGACGAAGTATTCAGCAAGTTTCAAGAGTTCAAAGCACAAATAGAAAACCTCACGAATAAGAAGATCAAGACGTTAAGAACTGATAATGGTGGAGAATAAACATCAAAGGAATTTGTTGCATTCAACAAATCGGCAGGGATTAGGAGGGAGTTGATTGTTCCTCATAATCCTCAACAAAATGATGTAACAGAAAGAAAGAACAGATCCATTGAAGAAACCATAAAAGCCTTACTAAATGATGAAGGTCTAGCCATGTTCTTATGGGGAGAAGCAGCAATGACAACAATATATGTGTAGAACAGAATCCCTCATCGTATATTGAAGGACATGACACCAGAAGAAGCCTTCTCAGGTAAGAAACCTAATGTGGAAACCTATGAATATTTGGATGTCCTGTTTACTCTCACATTCCCAAGGATAAAAGGAATAAACTAGAACCGTCGAGAAAGAAGGGGATATTCGTGGGATATAGTGATTCATCCAAATCTTATAGAATATATATTCCAGAAAAACACAAGATCGAAGTCAGCATTGACGTAACATTCAATGAAAGGATGGCCTTCAATAAATCCATAGAAGAAACTATTGAAGAATAAGAGATTGAAGAACCTAATGAAGAAAGCATAGAAAAAGAAAATGACGAAAAGGAACAACCTGATCATCCTATGGAACCATGTGAAAACATTGATTTAGATATCGTACCTAAGACCAAGAAAAGACCAGCTTGGCTTGAAGCTACCTTACAAGACGCAGAAAGACTCAAGTTTCTAGAAGGAAAATTCAGAAAGAGTAAAAGACCTAAAAGATTTCCAAGTTATGCAGCCTACATGACGAAGCTTCTAGATGAAGAACCTACCACATTTGAAGAAGCAGTTCAAAAGGGACAATGGAAAGAAGCTATGACGGAAGAGAATCAATCGATTATGAAAACTAAGGTATGGGAAATCGTACCAAGACCTAAAGAAAAATCAGTGGTAACTTCAAAATGGGTGTACAAGATCAAACATGCAGCAAATGGAAGCGTGGATAAATACAAGGCAAGATTAGTAGCTAGAGGGTTCTCCCAGAAGGAGGGAGAAGACTATGAAGAAATGTTTTCTCCAGTGGCTAGATATACTTCCATCAGATCTATCATATCTCTTGCCACTTCCATGGGATGGAACTTACATCAGATGGATGTAAAGACAGCTTTCTTCAATGGAGCTATTGAAGAAGAAGTATATATTGAACAACCTCAAGGGTTTGAGGTACATTCCAGAGACACTCACGTTTGCAAATTAAAGAAAGAACTATATGGACTTAAGCAAGCTCCAAGGGATTGGTATGCCTAAATGGAAAGCTATCTAACGAGACTTGGTTTCTCCAAGAGTCATGCAAATCCAAACTTTTACTATAAATTCGTGGACAATGCACCTGTAATCCTACTACTATATGTTGACAATCTATTCATAATAGGTAAAGAGTCTCTCATCATCCAATGTAAGAAGGAATTAGCTTCTGAATTTGATATGAAAGAGCTAGGTCTTATGCATTATTACTTGGGACTAGAAGTCTGGCAAAAGCATGGTGAAGTATTCCTTGGACAAGGAAAGTACACAATAAAGATCCTTCAGAAATTTGGAATGATGGATTGTAAGTCCATGGACACTCCTGTGAATGTAGATATAAGAAAAGTAAAGGATCCAGATTCTGATCCAGTAGATCCATCTCTATATCGACAACTAATTGGGTCATTGATGTATTTGGTAAATACTCGACCAGACATTTTCTTTGCCGTGAATACACTAAGCTAGTTCCAAGTGGAACCAAGACATGAGCATTGGATAGATGCAAAGCATGTATTAAGATATATTCGTGGAACAATAAACTATGGTTTGAGATATACCGCATCCAGCGATATACAGCTTCATGGATTCATAGACTTAGATTGGGAAAGAAGTGCAGAAGATAGAAAGAGCACTTCAGGCATGTGTTTCAGCTTGGGCTCCACTATGATATCTTAGGGCAGCAGGAAACAAAAGTCTGTCGCACTCAACACAGCAGAAGCAGAGTATATGGCATCATGTGAAGCATGCAAAGAAGCAATATGGTTAAGAAAGTTAATCTTTGATTTATTTGATCAGATTCCATAATCGACCATAATATATTGTGATAATCAGATTTGTATAAGATTATCAGAACATCCTGTGTTTCATGAAAGGTTGAAACACATTGAGATCAAATACTACTTTATTCGAGATAAATTCTAGGAAGGAGAGGTACGGCTCGAGTATATCCACACTGATGAGCAGACAACAGATTTCCTGACAAAACCTCTATCCAGAATAAATTTTGCATATTTCTGAGAGAAGATGGGGATCGTGGAAATAACTCCCTTAGTTGAAAGGGAAGAAATGACTCTCCAGGTTGGGAGGGAGAACTGAAAATATTATTGAAAACATTTATTTTGTGATTGAAAAATAGTCCAGCTTAGACAAATCCTTTCTTGTTCGAAAAGTGGATTGAGATTTCTGACGGACAACGATTTCCCATTGTGGTTAACATGGGAAATGGTCCAGATTGTTGTTGTATCATAGACAATGACTTCCCATTGTGGTTAACATGGGGAGTGGTCTAGGGAAGTCTCTCTTCTTGAGGGTTACTCAAGAATATTGGCCCGCCTCACCAGACAGCGATTTCTCAGTGTGGTTAACATGAGGAATGGTGTGTTTTGGAGGTTGATACATAACAGTCTTTTCCTCTTATGGTTAACAGAGGAAATGGTCCAGATAGTGATTCCTTAGGGTTTATACATTCTCTCCAGGGTGCACTTTGATTAGTGTAGGAAGAATGGTCCAGGCTCAGCAATCAAGGACAGACATTCCTTAGGGTTTATACATTCTCTCCATGGTGCACTTTGATTAGTGTAGGAAGAATGGACCAGGGTGGGGAATGGTCCAGGATCAGCAATCAGGGACAGACATTCCTTAGGGTTTATACATCCTCTCCAGGGTGCACTTTTATTAGTGTAGGAGGAATGGCCCAGGGTGAGGAATGGTTCAGGCTCAGAAATCAGAAACAATCATTCTTCCTTGTTTGAGAAGAATAGGGAAGATATCTCATTGTTCATGTTCTATACTGAGGACATATATTCTTTCAGATTTCATGGATGTGAGTGAAAGATTGGCCCAAATGGTTCAGCTTATTTTAACAATATTTTATGTGCAGGTTGTCATCAGATGATTGTTATGGATATTGCATGTCTCTAGACA
This sequence comes from Picea mariana, assembly GCA_032191745.1. Taxonomy (NCBI): domain Eukaryota; kingdom Viridiplantae; phylum Streptophyta; class Pinopsida; order Pinales; family Pinaceae; genus Picea; species Picea mariana. The sequence goes on along the minus strand of JASDQU010503523.1, from coordinate 41,921 downwards.
GTAGAGATATACTACTGTGGTGGATATGTTCCATTGTTTGTGACTATGTGTCACGATTTGAGTAGTTGTGTACTACTGTGGATAGACATAGTTGTGTTCTATCAATTGATATTGTACCAGTTGTCATAGGAGATTATCCAATTAGATAATAATGATGGTGCTCGTGATACTACCAGTTGAATGGTTTGTTTGTGCTCAGGACCATACCTCCCTAGCTAGGAGGGAGTGTTGATATTATGGTAGCTTCGGGAGGTATGAACCTCTATTGTGACCTTTGACAAGATTAGTGTTAGAATATAGAAGATGGTGTGCTCATTTTACCATTGACAATACCCTCGTCACCCAACCATAGGCCGAAGCCACCCTCCGAGCACTTTAACCTTGACTGAGAATTCCTACGGAAGCAAACCCTAGCCTAGATAGCCAAACAAAGGGTAGTGCACCTTTCCCCAATGATAGCGCATCACAAAAGACTGATCAGATAATATAAACCCTAGCCAAGAGATATTCCAAGACAACACTGAAACTGCTAACTACAGCAGCTGCACCTGCAACTCTCCTCCACACGTGCGCACCAAACTGGGAACTGCAATGCGCACCACTTGTTTTCTGCAATTCTGAGATGCTGTCATATGAGAAATGGCGCCCTATATTTATACTGGTTCTGCCAGATTTGTTGGGGATGAATTCCCCTTTTGGATATGTGTCTGTTCAGTATATTATTATTATTTCTGGCTGACTTCTTCTCTTGGAGGCTAATAACCTAATATAAATAATCTTCTTGAGCCGACAAGACTTCTAGGGTTATTATCCAACTCATTAGGGTTGCTCTTTCTTTCTGGAGTCTTCTATTCTCGCCAGGTTCACACGTGGAGGAAAATACCTCCCCTAGCTACCATAATATTAACACTCCCTCCTAGCTAGGGAGGTATTACAGGTAATGGACTTGAGCACAAAAACATACCATTTACCCAGTAGCATCAATATAGTCATCTAGACTATTTCATGACTAGATCATGGGCATCACCATCACCATCAGTTGCATCATCTCTCGAAACCATACTTCATCTGAGTAATTAGACATGATGCTAGATAAGTCACTCTCACCATAGAGTGATACAAGAGCCACTCTTATAATCTAGAGGAGTAAATGCTCTGAACCAATTTCTGTCTAGAAAATCTTTGTTCATCATTTGTCTGGATGGTGATTGTTTCCAATAAACTATTGATAGTATTCAAGGCAGTTAGAACAAAAATAGAACACAACTATGTCTATCCATAGTAGTACATAACTACAATCCATTGGTTCACTACCACACCAAGTAACACACAAGTACTTGATCAACAATGTAAGGTTGTGAACAGTGGAACATATCCACCACGGCAGTCCTCATCTACTGTCATACAGTCTTCATAACAAACATATGATAGCAACCTGCATAGAAACAATGTTATGATATATACTGAATTATTTGGGCCAAACTTTCACTCACATATGTGAGCTCTGAAAGAATATCTGCCTCACGAACAGTGGAACATATCCAGCACAGTAGTCTATATCTATTGTCTTCATAACAAACATTGGATAGCAACCTACACAGAAAATATTGTTAAAAATAAATTGAATCATCTGGGCCAATCTTTCACTCATGTTTGTGAGATTTAAAAGAATGTCTGCCCTCACCAGCAACGAGATATCTGCCCTATTCTTATCAAACAAGGAAGAAGGATTGTTTCTGATTTCTAAGCATGGACCATTCCTCACCTTGGGCCATTCTTCCTACACTAATCAAAGTGCACCCTGGATAGAATGTATAAACCCTAAGGAATGTCTGAGTCTGGACCATTCCTCACCCTGGGCCATTCCTCCTACACTAATCAAAGTGTGCCCTGGAGATAATGTATAACCCTAAGGAATGTCTTTCTTGGACCATTCCCCACCCTGGGCCATTCCTCCTACACTAATCAAAGTGCGCTCTGGAGAGAATGTATAACCCTAAGGAATGTTTGTCCCTGATTGTTGAGCCTGGACGATTCCCCACCCTGGGCCATTCCTCCTACACTAATCAAAGTGCACCCTAGAGAGAATGTGTAAACCCTAAGGAATGATTGTCTAAACCATTTCCTCCGTTAACCACAAGAGGAAAATATTGTCCTGCATCAACCTCCAAAATGGACCATTCCTCATGTTAACCACAATGAGAAATCGGTGTTCGGCGAGGCGGGCCAGTCTTCTTGAGTAACCCTCAAGAAGAGAGATTTCCCTAGACCACTCCCCATGTTAACCACAATGAGAAGTCGTTGTCTATGATACATCAGAAATCGGACTACTTCCCATGTTAAACACAATGGAAAGTCATTGTCCATCAGAAATATCAATCCACTTTCCGAACAGGAAAGCATCTGTCCAAGATGGACTATTTTTCAATTTTAAAGATGAATGTCTTCAATAATGTTTTCAGTTCTCCCTCCTAACTTGGAGAGTCATTTCTTCCTTTTTCAATAAGAAGGAAGTTGTTTCCATGATCTATAGCTTGAGTGCGCAAACTCTTTCATATTGGATAGAAGTTTTACCAAAATGTCTGCTTATCTTCTCATCTGTGGAGATATGCATTGGAGAATCATTTTCTCCTTTCTGGACTTCATCATGGATAATGTAATGCTTGATTTCAAATGTACTTTAGTCTAAAACATTGTCAAGGCTTCATGTAGATCTAAACAATAGAGTATATCATAGTTGGAAAGCTGGAACACATCTATGTGGCACTTCTTCTATCATCATGAGATCTGATCTACTGAGTAGTCATCTTTATAGGAAATATTCACCACGCTTCTATTGTGCACTGGAGGTTCTCCACCAAGTTATCTTGTTCTTATCTGCATACAGAAGTCTCCTTTTGGTATTTCTCAAAGTCTTGAGATTGCTCTTCATATGCTCTTTATTCAATTTCTCTAGAGAACATTCTTTGCATTCATATGATGTAGAATTCTGACTCATGGATGTTGCGAATGATACAATGACTTATGTAGAGATAAGTCTGGTTTACTGGAACAAGTAATCATCATAGTCTTCTCCCTCCATCTAGGAGAACCTCTAGTTTTGGATATCACAATGCTTTCATTCATAAGTCTTTCATACATTGTTCTTCATCATGACTTTTAGTTCTCCTGCTTGATTGCTTTTAGTGAGTTCATATCAGGCTGACAATCTTTTGATTCTTAATATTACAACTGGTTGTTCTGGATTTTCTTTCTTTCTTGGAATCTTCATGTTCTTCTTCATGTTTTTCTTTATCTCTTGGGTCCATTGAGTTTCTTATAAATTCCATGCCCTAGAGATTCTACTTCTTCCTTTCATCATAAGATCGCGGATCTGGATGGACAACCAGTAGTACTTTAAGGATTCTCTTCGAATAAGTCTTCTTCTGCAGTTGAACTGAACACATACTGTCTTTCATGGATGTTACCATGGATATATATATATATATATTTCATCATCTTCAATGGATCATGGGATTATCTCCCTCCTAATCCTTGCTTCATGTATAAGTGCATATAATCTGCTCCCTCTGTCTGACAAAGTCCATGCTTCCATCTGCATCCTTATTGTCTTCTGCAATATATAACAGAGTCCACACTTCCATCTACATCCTTCTTGTTTTCTACAATATATAATAGAGTCCACACTTCCATCTTCTTGTCTTCTACAAAATTTCATAAGTCTTTTTCCAATTTCCTCTCGATTGTTGACTTCTTTCTATCTTTGCTTCTACTGAGTTTCTTCATGATTGATTTAATATCTTCCAAATGATTTGTATCTCATCTTTTCATGTGTATTATCTAATGATATCTCTTTTCATCTTGTTTTTTCTTCCATAGGTGTAGTTCTTCTTGGAACACATTATCTTTCAAGAGATAGATATACAAGATATGTATAGGGATTATGCAAATAAGATATGTACAAGAAATAAGAAGAATGTTGTTACCTTTTAGAAGAAGAAGTCTCTTCCATCTTGCTTACCCTTCTTTGTAGGTTCCTTTTCTTTGACAATCGATGCTTCATGTTTCTCTTTCCTTTTCTTTAGCTCTGGACACTGATTCTTGTAGTGATTGTACTTTTGACAGTTGAAGCATTGTACTTTTGAAATGTCTTTCTCTTGATTTGGCTTCCTCCTTGAACCAAACTTCCTTTTGTTCCTAAAGTTCTTGAATTTTGTTGTGAAGGCTTGATAATTGTACTTATTTTGGGGTTTCTCTTTTGCATTGATCCTTGATTCTTCTTGAGCACAGCAAGTCCAAAGTTCTTCAAATGTCAGGTACTCCTTTCTTGTGTTCATGCTTGAAGAAAATGCATCTCATGTATTGGGAAGACCATTGAGTACTATGTTCACCAATTCCTTTTCTAAAGTGATCTCTTCAATAGCTTGTAGATGGTCTCTTAACTGGGAGATCCTTACAAAGTATGGTGTTATTCTGTCATCATCATTCATATTCATGTTACAGAGCTCATTCTTCAGACTCATAACTTGTCCAATGTTTCTGACTGAGAAAAGATTTGTGAGGGGTACATCTTCTTCGATGGGTCAAGATGGGAGATTTAGGGTATCAAGTGGTATTTTATAGAATCCACTATGATACTCATGGCATTGATGTCAACATATTTGAACTTCTCCATAGTTGCAACATTTTGTGGTTCCTTCTCTTCTCCTTCAAACTCTAGCTTCACAATCTTTCCTTTCACGATATCCAACACTTTATTCTTGGCAACGATGAGGTCAATCCTTGTCTTTCATGCTCTGAAGTTAGGGGCTCCATCTAACTTGTTCTCAGACTTCATAGAGTTCGTCATGGCTTGCTTTACTTGGTCAAACCCTAGATTTGACCAGAAATTCAAACTTCACGTCTTGGCTTTCTGAGAGTACTAGGAGATGCGTTGGTCTAGGGAACACTAATCTATCCGGAGATTAGGTCAATTAATTTATTTAAGGTGCCTCAAAAAGAGGTTTAGGGTTTATGCAATTGCACCTGCTAGTAACCCTAAATGTAGTGTCTTGGAAGTTTCTCCTACTAGTAACCCTAGCGGCAATTCCTCAGCGAGCTCAATATCCTAGAGGCTATGTTTCCTTCCAGCATTTAGACTGAATGAAGGAGGTGTGGGCCCATAACCTATTAGAATATAGAAGATGGTGTGCTCATTTTACCATTGACGATACCCTCAACACCTAACCATAGGCCAAAGCCACCCTCCGAGCACCTTAACCTTGACTCAAAATTCTTCCAAAAGAAAACCCTAGGCTAGATAGCCAAACAAAGGGTAGTGCACCTTTCCCCAAGGATAGAGCATCAAAAAATATTGATCAGATAGTCCAAACCCTAGCCAAGAGATAGTCCAAGCCAACATTGAAATTGTTAACTGCAATAGTTGCACCTGCAGCTCTCCTCCACACGTGTGTGCCAAACTGGGAACTGCAGTGTGCACCACTTACTATCTGCAATTCTGAGATGCTGTCAAATGAGAACTGGGGCCCTGTATTTATACTGGTTCTACCAGATTTTTTGGGGCCGACTTCTTCTTCTGGATATGTGTTTGTTCAGTATATTATTATTATTTTTGGTCAACTTCTTCTCTTGGAGGCTAATAACCTAATATAAATTATCTTCTTGAGCCGACAAGACTTCTAGGGTTATTAGCCAACTCATTAGGGTTTCTCTTATTTTCCGGATTCTTCTATTCTCGTCAGGTTCACACATGGAGGTAAATACCTCCCACAACTACCATAATATTAACAATTAGAATGTTCTAGAAGGAAGCAAAGAAATAAAAGAAACCCTAGACAAGATGTCGGCTGCAGAAATATAATTAATATGAATTAATTAGTACCCAGAAGGAGAAGTCGGCCCCAGTAAGTCTACCAGAACCATTATAAATACAGGGTGCCAGTCTCTCATTTGACACACTTCTCAGTAGTTGCAGAGAGCAAGTTTTGTGCAATGCAGTTGCAGTCTTGTGTGCAAATCCTAGGGAAGGTATTGCACCAGCTTTTGGGTGGGACTATATGATCAGATTGGTTTCTTATTTCTTGGTGCATTAGCCTCTCTTGGCTATTGGATTTCTACCAGGATTCTCTTCTCTATCAAGGTCAAGGTGCTTGGAGGTTGGATTCGGCCTATGGTTGGGTGACAAGGGTATTGTCAATGGTAAAACAAGCACAATCTTTCATATTATAACAAGATGTGCCTCTCTCTCTCTCTTCTCCAAATGTAGCTCTAAAACTTGTCTCTCAATGAACAAGTGAGTGTTTGTCTAAGTGAGGCGCTAACCTCCTTATTTATACAAGATTGGCATGTGTGGGAGTTTCCTTTCACTGGCAGGGCCGACTTCTTCTTCTAGGTGGTTATAACCACCTTTAATATATTCTGGGGCCTCTTTGATATATTCTGTGGATGACTTCTTATTTTTCCTATTACAATTATATTATGACCAATCCGCAAAAGGGGATTTGGTCCTTTTACAATATTCGACATGATAAATCCACAATGGGGATTGATCCAATGAATAATATACCAAATAATAGTAAGAATACACTTTGCAGTTACATTATTTCAACACTCCCCCTTAACAAGAAGGGTATTCAACAGCAGCATCAGATGAGAGAGAGGCCTTTATCATCAATAGCATTAGGAGGACGGCATCATCAATATCATCTTGGAACACTGAGTGGTGTATCTATAAATCATCGGAAGTTTTCTTCATCGGTAGCATCGTCATCATCACAACACGAGATTGGCTCATCATAATACATGACTGGATTGACGTCACAGTTGTTAAGATGGAAGCTCAGTACTCGTCTTGATTTATGTCACAACAATCAAGATGGAAGCAAGATACCAGACTGGCTTTATGTCACAGCTTCTCAAGCTAGAAGCACAGTACTAGTCTCATCTCAATGTCTTTCTTTACATCACAACACTTAAGTTGGAAGCAAGATACTAGACTGGCTTTACGTCACAGCTTCTCAAGTTGCAAGCATAGTACTAGTCTCATCTCAACATCTTGCTTTATTTCACAACCACTAGGTTGGAAGAAAGATACTAGAATGGCTTTATGTCACAGCTATCAAGATGGAAGCACAGTACTAGTCTCATCACAGCGTCTTGCTTTATGTCACAACCATCAGGTTGGAAGCAAGATACTATATTGGATTTACATCACATCTGTCAAGACGGAAGCATAGTACTAGTCATCACATCGTCTTTCTTTATGTCACAACCATCAGGTTGGAAGCAAGATACTAGACTGGCTTTATGTCACATTTGTCAAGCCAGAAGCACAATACTAGTCTCATCACATCTTCTTGCTTTATGTCACAGCACTCCAGATGGAATCAAGAGATGTCTCATCACAACAACTACTCCTCCTTTCGAGGAAGGTCCTTTCAGACTATACCAAGCTTATCTCAAAATTGCTCAAACTTTACACGAGATAGAGGCTTGGTCAACACATAAGCAACCTTTTCATCCATGCTAACATACTTCATCTTTAAGGCTCCTCTCTACACCATGTCACAGATGTAATGATAACGAATCTCTATGTGCTTAGACCTATCATGGACTACATGATTCTTTTTCATCTTTATGCAACTCTGGTTCTCACATAGGATCGTAGTTGCTTCCATCTCTAGGTCAAATAGGTCGGTCAGCAACTTTCAAAGCTAGATAGCTTCGCAGCTAACAGAACATGCAGCAATGTATTATGCTTTTATTGTGCTAAGAGCAATGTTAGATTATTCCTACTCTTCCATGAGATCATGGATAATCCCAAACTGAAACAACATCCTGAAGTGATTTTCCTGTCAGAAACACTTCCTTCCCAATCTGAATTAGTGTACCCACTCAATGTGAAATCATGATCTCCATCATAATTGAGACCACAATCTAATGTACCCTTAAGGTAACTCATCACTTTTTTTGTAGCCACAAGGTGAACATGTCTGGGTTCTACCAGAAACTAACTCAAGGTGTTCACGACAAAACAAATGCCTGGTCTGGTGTTCATCAAGTACATTAGCATTCCAATAATTTGTCTATACATTGTGGCATCAATCAATTCTGACGAAGTATCGACCAACAGCTTTAGCTTCGTTTCCATGGGTGTATTCATGGGCTTGCACTCTAACACGTCGAATCTCTTCAAGATTTTGACTGCATACTTCCCTTTGTTAAGGAAGATCCTCTCAAGACTCTGCCATACCTCAAGACCTAAGAAATAGTGCTTTAGGCCAAGTTCTTTCATCTCAAATTCTGAAGAAAGTCTCTTCTTACATTCGATGATCAGATTTTCTTCTCCAGTTAAGAATAAGTCATCCATATATAGCAATAGTAATACTGTCTCATCGTTCATAACCTTGAAGTAGAGGTTGGAATCTTATTTACTCTTGGTAAATCCCAAGCTCGTCAGAAAGTTGTCTATTCAGCCATACCAAGATCTAGGGGATTGCTTCAATCCACACAAGGATTTCTTCAATTTGCAGACATGAGACTTCTTGTCTTCAACTTCAAATCCTTGAGGTTGCTCTATATGCACATCCTCTTCAATAACACCATTTAGGAAAGATGTCTTTACATCCATCTGGTGTAACTTCCACTTCATCTTAGTTGCAAGGTTATGATGGTTCTGATCAAAGTGTATCTGGATATAGGAGAGAATGTCTCTTCATAGTCAATGCCTTCTTTTTTAGAAAAACCACGAGCTACAAATATTGCTTTATATTTCTCAATACTTCCATCAGCAGCATGTTTTATTTTAAAGAGCCATCTGGAAAATACCACATCCTTTCTATTCGGTCTGGGAACTATTTCCCATACATCGTTCTTTATTATGGATTGGTATTCTTCTATCATGGCATCTGCCCATTCTTTCTTATGAATGGCTTCTTCAAAGAAGGTAGGCTCCTTTTCTAGGAGATCACACATCAAATCCATATAACTGGAGAATGTCTTAGGTTTCTTCACATGTCTCGTGGTTCCTTGGAACACCATACTTCTCTCCATCTTGAATAAGCTCTCTAGCCCAAGATGAATTTCTTTTATGGAGGATCATCATCTGAGGAGGTTCTTGAAACTTTGCTACATCATGATCTTCTAGAATTTCCTCATCAGGGGAAGTTATGACTTTCCTCACTGGTTCAGCAGCTCTGGGAACCTCCCTCACTTATTCTGCAACTCTTGGGATTACGGGTTCCTCTTCATATACCTCTTCAAGCTAGCATTTTTTTTTATTTCTTGAGCACTGCATCTTCATCAAAGGTCACATCCCTGTTGATCTCAATGTGGCGGTGACCTGGTATATAGATCCTGAAGGCCTTGGAGACCTCACAGTATCCCACAAATATTCCCTTCTTTCCTGAGGGTTCCAGCTTGTTTCTTTTCTCTTTCGGTATATGTATAAATACTGGGCAACCAAATATTTTGAGATGGCTTACCTCTAGCTTCTTTCCGGTGAACATCTCTTCTGGGGTCTTGAACCCAAGTGCACTACGGGACAATCGATTTTGCACATATACGGTTGTCATTACTGCTTCTTCCCATAAGCACATAGGAAGATCTTGATCATGGATCATGGTATTCACAACTTCCATTATCGTTCGGTTCTTTCTTTTAGCCACATCGTTTTGTTGAGGATTATAAGGAGTAGTGAGTTCCCTCTTGATTCCAACATCTTTGCAGAATTTCATGAACTCTTTTGAGGTGTATTCTCCTCCATTATCTAACCTGAGTATCTTGATCTTTATTTCAGAGAGATTTTCTATCAAGGCTTTGAATTCCTTGAACTTGTTGAACACTTCATCTTTAGATTTCAAAAAATACAACCAGGTCTTACGAGAATAATCATCAATGAATGATACATAGTATACATACCCACTCATGGACGACGATGGCATTAGGCCACACACATATGAATGGATGAGTTCTAAGACTCCTTCTGCTTTGTTGTCTCTCTTTGGAAAAGGGTTCTTGATGTTCTTTCCTTGTGCACATCCATTGCATGCGCCTTCATGATTAACCTTGAGTTCTGGTAAATCTATGACAACTTTGCTTATGTATGGTAATGCCTTGTAGTT
>JASDQU010503522.1:31874-43620 GCA_032191745.1 Picea mariana | reverse complement strand
TGTGCCTGGATTTCAGAAATTTAAATAAGTCCTCTCTTAAAGACAATTATCCGCTGCCTAAAATGGATCATGTGCTAGAAAGGGTAGTTGGGGCGAATAGAATATCTATGATTGACGGTTTCTTTGGATATAATCAAATTGCCATGAATGAATAAGATAAAGAAAAAACAGCTTTTACCACTCCTTGGGGTACGTTCATGTATGATAAGATGCCTTTTGGTTTGATGAATGCCGGAGCCACGTTCCAATGTGCTATGGACATCACTTTCATCGGAGAGAGGGATAAGTTCGTAGTCATCTATCTCGATGATTTAACAGTCTTCTCCAAATCCGACGAAGAGCATCTGGTACATCTTAAACAAACATTCGAAAAATGCCGCAGGTTTGGTCTATCCTTAAACCCCAAGAAATCACACTTCGCCATGCAAGAGGGTAAATTACTGGGTCATATTGTATCTAAGGATGGAATTAAGATTGATCCTAAGAGGGTTGAAGCAATAGACACTATAAACCTTCCCAGAAATGTAAAAGAAATTCAATCTTTCTTAGGAAAAATATTTTTTTTACGAAGATTTGTTCCAAATTTCACTGAAATTGTAAAATTGATCACAGATATGCTGAAAAAGAGCAGCGAAGTAAAGTGGACAACAGAAGCCAAAGCGTTGTTCGCACATATTAAGAAAGTAATAGCCGAGGCACCTGTATTGGCAAGTCCTGATTATCTGAAAGACTTTCTTATTTTTTCATTTACCTCTCAACACACGATTGCTGCGGTGCTCCTGCAAAAGAACGAAGAGGGTTTCAAACAATCGATCGCCTTTTTCAGCAAGATTCTCAGAGACGCAGAACTTAAATATGATATAATAGAAAAACAAGCGTACGCCATGGTAAAAGCACTAAAGGCATTTAGAACATATGTATTGCACTCCAAGATCATTGCGTATGTACCAACCAGTTCTGTGAAAGATATTTTGGTACAACCAGACAGTGACGGGAAAAGAGGATGATGGCTGGCCAAGATTCAAGAATTTGACCTGGAAATCAAACCTACTAAATTAATAAAAGGACAAGGCCTGACCAAACTTTTGGCTGAATCAAATCTCAGAGCTCTGGATATAAACTGCCTACAGGGATATGAGGAAAATATGAACGTAAGCGAGCCTAATGAACCAACAAGTGCAATTAAGATCAAGCAAAAGTTTGCATCGTCAAAATGGTACAGAAACATAGTATCCTACCTACTGACTCTAAAATGCCCGAGGGAACTATCACCATCAAAAGCCAGGACTTTAAAGCTTCATGCGGTTAAGTATTGTATCATCAAAAATCAACTATACTGGAAAGACCCACTCAGTTTCTTGTTAGTCTGCTTAGTCGAATCGGAAACATAAAGGGTTATAAGTGAATTTCATGAAGGAGTTTGTGGAGGAAATCACACTTGGAGGGTCACAACTTACAAAATTCTAAGGGTTGGGTATTATTGGCCAAAACTCTTTTAAGACGTTAATGCCAAAGTTTGAGCCTGTAACCCTTGTCAGCTATTTGCAGGTAAACAGAAACTCCCGACGCTACCTTTAGTTCCAGTCGAAACTGAAGCCCCTTTTCAACAATGGGGGCTAGATTTCATAGGAGAAATTAATCTGCATTCTAGTGCCCAACACAAGTGGATCTTAACTACCACAGACTACTTTACTAAATGGGTGGAAACTATTCCGACTAAGAGGGCAACTGACTCGGTGGTAATAGAGTTCTTAGAAGACAATATCCTGTCAAGATTTGGCTGCCCCCGAAAGATAGTCACGGATAATGCCCAGGCTTTCAAATCTATGGCTATGATCAGCTTCTGCCAAAAGTATAATATCATTCTTGGCCATTCTACCGTATACTACCCCCAAGGAAATGGATTGGCTGAGTCATCTAACAAGAGCCTAATCAATATAATTAAGAAAGTGTTGAATGAAAGCAAAAAGTCTTGGCATGTACATTTGAAGTACGCTTTGTGGGCGAATCGCATAGGCACTAAAAAGTCTATCGGCATGTCTCCTTTTCAGATGGTATATGGGATAGATGCGGTGTTACCAATAAATTTAGCACTCCCCGTGATGAAGTTGTGGCAAGATTAGAAAGAAGAACCTAATCATGTCACCAGGAGGATAAACCGGCTAATCGAGGTTCAACAACACAGGGTTGAAGTAGATGAAAAGATGCAAAAGTATCAAAACGACATGAAGGCATTATTCGACCGTAGGGCAAAGGACAGAGATTTCCTCCCAGGTGATTTAGTACTAAGGTGGGATACAAGGAGGGAAGAAGCAGCGAAACATGGTAAATTTGAGCACCTCTGGTATGGGCCATTCAGAGTCTCGGCTCTTGAAGGAAAAAATTATTTCCTACTGGAAAATCTAGACGGTGAAATCCTCAACGCCCCTGTCAATGGGCATTATCTAAAGCATTATATGACATAAACAGTCGCCCCCCCAAAAAAAGAAAAGGGAGTTCATTTAATTTTAGATTTATATATTCACATATAGAATTTTTACTTGTGTATATTTATTTTCCATTTCGTTTTGTTATGTTGATTTTCTTTTGCAAATTTTCGACACCTTTCAAATAGCCTCGATAAACTTCGTATTTGCCTCTTACAGGATTCCCACTGCACATAAAACAACCAGGAGAAGTAAACCGAAAGTTGGTGTCGGAAATAAATCGGCTTAAACAAGTGATACCAAAGATTTTTGATATTGTGCAAAGAAAATGAAACAATAAGGTAAAGGTGAGATTTCCTAAAAGACTTGTTCTGAAGGGCTATCAAAGAAAACCGAAGTAATTTCATTTAGACAACAACATCGTCCGAACTAATAAATAACATAATGTTTCCTTGTTTAATCGTTTTCGAAAGAATAAGACAAATTAAACAAGTTACTCAAATTAAAGCAATCATCCAAAGTAAAGTGCCCCCGAAAAAGATTTACAAGAGTCAGTTTTGATTTTTTAACTTCTGTTTTTCAGTCCATAAATCACTATCTGTCACCCTTTTCTGCCTTTGGGTTTACCCTTTAGAAAGTCAGCATCTTTCCGTTTTGCATACGTAGGGAGAAGAGATTTTGTTTCAACCTCGAGAGCTTCAAAGCAGATTGTGGAAAGAAAGAGGGTCTTCACAACACCTCGGTCCCTTGCTAAATGAAGGGACGCTTAAAATGATCCTGACTTTCCTAGGTTTTTCAACAATTTCGGAGGATTGAGGCTTGCTCAAATAGAATACCTTAAGAAAGTTATTTTCCCTTTTTCCCTAAGAACAAAGGTGTTGTGAAGGTTAAGGGAAGGTTGGTATCGAGTAATCAAAGTAAGTTGACAGACCTATAATGCAAAATATTACACAGATATCAGCCCTGATACAAATTGATTGCCCCCATCTTCGCGCTCTAAAAAAGCAAATTATAAGACAGGTGGTGAAAGGAAATTCAGAAATGATTTCCCCCATCTAGTCTAAGAGACGATGAAAGGAAATTCAGAAATGATTTCCCTCGTATCAGCATTTAAATGCACAAATATATTCCGAAGTGGTGAAAGGAAATTCAGTAAAAAGGGCCAGATAACTTCACCGGGGTACTGAACAGGCTCGCTGGCAGTGAAGCAATATCTGAGATATCTGTAAGGCTGTTATACATGAATATCACTCTACTCTAGTAACCAATTCTTTTAAAAAACCTGATCTACATCCCATGTTCAGACATGGCTTCCTGATTAAAAACATATAATCTTCTTCTTTTGATGTAAGCTGATAGCCACAAGATTTGTTGGGTCTCCTAGAACTGTTTTGATTGTCTTAAGGCAGACCTGAATTCAGTAACGAGAAGGGGAAAGTCGTGAAAGGGACTACAACTAAGTTTAACAAAGTATCTGAGTTTGAAAAGCTTTTCAAAGGTAAAAAATGAAGTCTCTTTCCCCTTCGATATCCTGTTCTCAGGAACCTTTTCGCTGAAATAAAGCCATTGAATCCATTTACCCAATATCGACACGTGGTTTACTGTTCTTCCCATCTTACAAGAAAACGAGATCCCTAGTTGGAGCCTATGTTGGAGCCGCCTTTATTTTCTATCCCATTTTGAATTTCATGTCTTAATGCTCGAAATCGAAAGATTGTTTTAGTATTTTCCTTTTGTTGTTTCAAAATCTCTGAAGTCTCATCACGTGAGCGGCGATGGTTATCATACTCTCAAGGCGAGTTTTACTTTTCGTTCAAATAATTTTCCCCCTTTTTACCTCGGGATTTCGTATGTCGGATGCTATAGATCACATAGTTCACAAGTCCCGAACAACGAAACGACGAAATCGTTTTAAAATTTTACCCAGGTCAGTAACGAGAGTAAAATTTTCCTAAATTACGGTTAAGCATCCTCGGGTTTTCACGTCTCAGCGTTTACTAAATCCAAAAGCCTTACTGTCATAACCCCGATAGCCAAAACCACAAATTTTTTGTTTTAGTAACCCACGTTAAGGTTAAAGGTAAAAGCGTAGCCATGATTAAGTTCTGTCGGAAATTCGCAACTCGGCATATCTTCTTTTAAAAAACTTTACTGTCAAAGCCCCGAGTCGCGAAGTCACGATAAAGATATAAACATAATTAATTAAACACTTAATCCGATTTTATCCTCCCTTTTAATTAAAACATATCATTGCGATCTCGCGGTTTCGCAACTCGACATACAAACTTCCCGGAAGTTATACCTTCGAAGCTCCGAGTCGCGAAATTGCGATATGAATAATCACGTAATTAATTAAACGCCTAATCATAATTACATTTTTTATTAACCAGAGACAATCATCGCAATCTCGGGTGTTAGAGGTTCAAAGGGTTAAAGCAAAAACTCCCGATGCAACGAGTATCGAAAGATTAATTAACTTTGGTAAAACCTGATTAATTGAGCTAAGCCGATGTTTCCCGTGATTTGATGCATGCACAGTTTATGAGGCAGTTTTAATTCTTCCTTATGTCAACTGACATTTCAAACCGCCAAAATTTATGGCATTAATTAGAAACAAGGCGAATCAACAAGTAAAGATTGGGTTTTTTATTGTTAAATTTATATTTAAGCATGATTTGACCGATCTGTTCTTAAAAAGTACCGAGTTTTTTGAATATATAGAGCTGTTATTCGTTATCACCAATTCATTTCTATATTACGCAGAGCACACTTTTCTCAGCGAACTAATTTCTGTATGTATACATATTTTTATCGCAGAAGAGCTAAAGCAAGATCTCCCGTCATGGCCCCACGAAAAGCATCTAAAACCAACGTTGAGGTTTCGGGACAAGGTGCAGACAACGTTGTTGATACTTCACCTCGAAGTGTCGACTCTGTCCCGACCTGATCGTTTGTTTCTCATGTTCTACAGGCCGAATTAGTAGATTATTCTGATGATTCCAGTGACAATGAAAAAGACGACATAACCACCAAATATAAGATCATCGTCCAATCTGGAATGCATAAAGTAGCGGCCAGGCCACGACTGCTCCCTTACTACGATATGGTCCGGTGGGCATTAGACCATGTGGACATACAACCCAGAACCATCATCAATGAGCAGAAGGTCACCATCGGGACTTTCAGACCCGAACAACTACAGGCTATGTACAAGTTGCCTATCGTGTCGGACCTTACATACGATGTTGAATTCTTGGAGAAGTTCAAACAGAAGGAATGTGTGCAGTATGAGAAGACTATGTCCAGCTTAATCAAAGATTGGATTTCGTACCCTACGAAGTTCAGGGCAGACAGTAATGGTATATATTCAATAGCTTCCTTGGAACCACAGTTCAAGTATATAGCTATGATGACCTGCAGATTATACGGGAGAGAGGACACCTCACATTTCTTTCTTCAATGGGTGCCTCTAATACATCAAGTCGCCAAAGGCTGTTCCTTCGATTGGGTGAAAATGATGCCTGATATCTTGACCAGTCGAGTTACAGAGTATCGTGCCCAGAAAGAGAGCGGAAAGATTGCTTCATTTTTTATGTCCGCATACATTATGGACGTCGTGTGTTTTCTAACACCCTTTCCCTTAATGAGCTGGAGTTGGACTCCATCAGAGGCCAAGCCCATCCACGTCTATCATTCAAAATTGTGGGAAAACAAAGTGATAGATTTCATATATGAAATCTTTAACTGGGTAATGGTACCATTACATGTCACTATGTTCGGCCACCCACCACCCAGGATCTCGGATAGTATAGTGATGAATTTGAGCAGTATAGTTGACTGGTATGTAGAAGTCGAATTCTCATATCTCAGAGTTTTCGGGGATTCTGTTCCCCCGCATGCATTACCATTATTCATACCCGACAAACTGGCTTGTCGTGAGGTTGCTAGACAAATAGTAATCGGCGGCATAAGCAAGGAGCTTAAGGGATATTCAAAGAAGGTATGGCCACCTTTTCCTGTTCATTTAAATTCATATTCTTTGTTAGATTTCGGGCATGCTAAAGCTGAGGCAACAGCCCTGGAAGACCTAAAATTGGTTCTTATTGAATTCAATAATCACGATCCACAAAGGGTCGTAAGTAATCATTTGACCAGTTGCAGACTCAAAATGTTCGAACACGAAAATTCGCCTTCAGATGACATTTTCCGAGGCGCAAGATCTTATGCCGAGATTTTAGCTCGGATACAAACCCTGGCACCTGAAGAGAGGGCCGGTGTTCTGAAATTCCAAGAACATCGCCGCAGTTGTCTTCCCGCAGTATTGCGGGGTGAGAATCCGAGTACAACGGAGGTGAAACAAAAAGATGCCGAAGGATCCAAAGATGTGACACTCAGCCAAGAAAAACACCAGGATGGGGAAGGGCAAACTAAGAGTCCGAAAACAGAGATAAAGACTCCTGACCCGCCGAAAAAGCAGACTCCGGTTACTACTCCGGGGCAACCAGCTAAGCAAATCGGAGATCCCATCGCATCCATTACTCCCTTGCAGTCAACTCAGGGAAATATTGACGCGGGGTGGATTTTAAATGAAGAATTGAGACCTATAAGGGTGGAAGAGCTCCCTCCAAATGAGTTCTTCTTTGATAAGAAGAGAAAGGCTGTGGTAAAGAGAGAATTCTATCAGGAAGGGGAATCAACAACCAAGAAGTACAAAGTATTGACTGATGGGAAAGACAAGAAGAATAACCAGTTCATGACAAAAATAGCCGGGACATTAGGGGCATATGCCACAGCGAATCAATTTTCAGTCGGGGTTTTGAAAAACCAGCTGAAGCGAAAAAATCGCCTGATCAAAACGCTAGAAGCCAGACTAGCCGCAACAGAGGAGGCTGCTAAGGACCAGGTGAGTGTAGGGATAGAACAAGCAAGGTTGGCCAATAAAAGTGAGATAGAGCTGCTCAAAATTAAGCTCAAACAAGCAGAGCTGGTGGTTTGGAATGGTCAGATACAAGCGGGCCAACAAAAAGACTTGATCAAACAGCTACAGGCTAGAGTGGAAATCGTCGAAAGTAAATTTATAAATATCAGGATGTTCCAGTCCCAGGTGATGGAGATTCGAAGCAGAGTTTCTGCGGCCCAGCGAAATTTACTCATCAAGGTAGAGGTGATTCGGGACAACTGCTTACTTGTTAATCAAGTTTTGGAAAATTTATCTGTCAGAGAAAGAGAAGCTAGAGCAGCACGGGTCGCTTTTCAAGAGGCTGTAATAGCTACAAACAACAGGGAATCAGGAAGTACTCCCAGGTTTTCCATTTCAGAGCAGACCAGAAGAAATATTTTATTAAAAGAATGGGAGCACAGTATCTCAGAAGGTAAGTTGCAAGCCAAGAGGGTAACAAAATCCTTAGAAGAGGCTTTTAGTTCTATAGATGGTAATCTGTTAGGCATTGATTGCGAAGGTAATGCCGAGGCATTGAGTCAAATGAATATAGCGAAAATCTCACTTGACTTAAATGAAAAAGAGGAAAGAGACTCAGCCGAGATCTCACAAGTGACTATGGCAGACATAGTTCAAATAGATAAATGTATGATTAAACCAAGTGTGCAATTGTACGCTATTGACATCATAGATAGACAGATGGAAGAAAGGTTACCGCAATTAGCCCGAGATTGTTACTCTTTTGAAGCCAATTGTCAAGCAGAACTGTGAAGGCTGATATCTCGGCTGGTGGAAAGATGTGTCACTTGTACCGAGAATGCACGAGGACAAGCTTCTGGCACCAAATAAAGGCAGAGATGAAGAAATGGAACGATTGCTCTCCTCCTGATCATAACTGAAAATTTTGCAACAATTGAGATTCCATCTTATGTAAAACTGTATAAATATACCATAGAAAGAAAGAACTAGGGCTGGACCTTTTTGTGTCGATTGTAATAGAGGTTTTCTATTTTGAGAGTTAATATAAAGCAAATCCGAAGACTCTCAATTCCATCACGACTGTGTTATGAGTTTGTTTCCTTGTATCTCATATTTCATTTCCTTTCATATTTATATCTGATGAATGCTTCGCTATAATTTAGTACAACCTCTACTATAGTGAATGAATTTTGGTTTTCTATATTGTTTACTGTTTTTCCTCTGTACCAGTTATCAGCAGGTATAAGACCAGTCGACTCTTTAAGAATTCTATATATATCTTATGCTTCATCGGGTTTTTTCTTTACATTTTTCTTCTTTTGTTTATACGTGAGATCCTCCCTTGATAGGAGCCTTACTCGATAGAAAACTTACTTTTTTCTCCCACCCCATACATTTTTATTAAAATATAACTCAGATATGGGAAAGGGCCTTTGGTTTGCACCCCTTTTTCACTCCCGAAACTGTAAACTCTCTTTTATACGACCGAAATTGAGACAACTCTTAAATTCCCCCTGAGGTTTTCTTATCTCACTGTTCCTCCATGACTGTCCCTGTAACAAGACAACCTAATATCGAACCCGGACTATCAGATCAAACACATATTGCCTTAAACCTTTTTGATACTATTCTTAAAACAACCACTACCCGGGTTGAACTCGAACGATCATGAGCAACGATTGAGGGGGATATAAACATCCAGGAACAATTGGAAGCTAGACAACGCCAACACATAAATCATCCCTAGTTTCCCTTGCCGAAGGTTGACGTTTCTTCCTTCTCTACCCTTTACTCACTTTCGGATGCCTAGACACTGTACTTCTAAGCCTTAAGTACAGACTCTGAAACAACAGGCGACAACACCAACATTGATCGCAACACTTAGTCATGACTACACTGATGCTCATACTTCACCTGTGATCATTTCACCTCATCAATGTTTCTATCTTTCCCCCTTTGACATCGATGATAAAGGGTATCTCTCCTTGGGGATGCTCCCTCTTACTAAACTTTCCTTATGGCTGCTCCCTTTGTCTGCACTGTCCTTTGTGTTTCTCCCTCTATCTAAAATTTCCTTGGGGCTACTCTCCCTATCTTCATGCCTCTGATTACTCCCTCTCTCCCTTTGAAAAAGAATTAACTCCCCATGTCGATCTAAAAATGTAGCTGCTCTAACTAATCCTGGTTAAAAGAATATCCCCCCTTGTGGGTGTGTCTCCCTATCTGTATGGTACTGATCTTCCTTTCTAAATCTCTCTCTCTCTCTGATGGATTCTCTTCAAGTTTCTATGTAGATCAATATAGGTCTTCATGTACCTGCTTCTTTTTGGAGTTATTTTCCATTGGTGCTTCCTCATGTAATCAACTGACATATATAAAAAAAATTCAAAATTATGCATTCAAATATTCATACAGCATTCTCTTAACCAATCTCTGAATCCATGCTCTCATTCAATGTCATATGTCTATGCAAACATGTTAATCCATCTATGTCCATACTGTCCAAGACTCTGCTACTCAACTATGCACAATGTTGAACCATTTGTCACTGTACTATCATGAAGTATTCACTGCTGCAACTGATCATCAAATGTCAAATGTGTCCACTGGTCTTCTCAATCTGTAAACCAAACTTTGCATATCTGGAACAAGCTATGCTGAAGATATCTCATAGACTTTTGCCTGTGTAATTTTCCAACTGATCAATCTATCATACTGTACTTCTGCTAATTGACTGCTCTAACTTTGTCTTCTCAAACTTTGTAAGATGCTTGAAAGATGGTTCTCTGATCTGTCTCAGCTACTGCATAGACTCCCCCTGTCCAATACATATTACCTGGGAGTCTCCAAGCCCGATGGCTTAGAATAATACCTTCTTTGATGCAGAGTCAACTTCCTCTTCGTATGTGGATACATCATCCTTCTGAACTTTGACTTTTCGATTTCTGCCCGTGGATTGATCTCATTCTATAATTTCTGAAAGTACAATATTTTGAACCTGTTCCTTATTTACCTGCTCCTCTTTTCTTTCATTTCTTCTCCAAAATTGTTTGTATCTGACATCATCATTTTTCTTTGTATATTTGTCTTTATTTCGTATTATTGTGGATCTTGAGATGTATAGGACCTTGTCTTTGTTCACATGTTCTTCATTACGATCTTGCTTTCCTTGTTTTTCTCGTATTATAGGAATTCTTGTGATTTTTGGCATCTATTATTCTTTCTCTTACTCTTCAGAGACATGTTCTTTATTCATGTGCTCTTTTTCTTGTTCTTGTTCTTTTCCAAACCTGAGTATATCTAATGTATGTTTCTTTCTTTATGGATGACACTATCACAGTTCTACAATTTCGGGATGTATGACCAGTGGCATTTGTAACATTTCATATTATGTGGGACCACATAAGTATTTATTGCTTGAATATTTCTTCCATGAGCCCTGCAATTTGCAACCTTATGTCCAAAGTTAGTACAATAAAAACAATGACCATAAAAGAAATTTATATACCTTGGAGTGAATGATCCTCTTTGTGGTGTATTCCTTCTAAATTCCTGCCTTGGTTGATCATAATCTTCTGTTATGTTGATCCTTTCATTTTGGTTGAAGCTTCTTTGTTGCCTAAATGTGGCAGGTCTTGTTGAATATGTATATCTATTATACTCATTCTTATTTGATTCTTGCTGACCATGATTTATTCTTGCTGACCATGATTTGAGTACTTCTGCATAACTCTTACTCTTTTCTTCATTCTTCTTTTCTGGCAATTTTAAATGCTTCTCTTCATTCTTTATTGCTAATGTGGATGTTTCTATCTCTTCAACATTCTTGTTGATCTCGACGATTTTACTTTGTAATGTGACAACTTATTCTTCAAGCTTCTCAACCCCTTCTTTTTTCTTCATCATTTGAATCTTCATGTCTTCTTTTGTTTTCTTTTCTTCTTCAAGTTGGATATTAAGTGTGATTATTTATTCTTCAAGTTCTATTTCTCATTGATTGTATTCTAATTCGTGATTCGTTTCTATTTCATTTGGATTTTCTGTCTCATCACTTTCAATTTAAAAAAACAGGCATTCAAATTCAAGATGTCCTCCTTTTTCACAATTAAAGCAGAAAAACATACTTCTGTTGATTTCGTGCTCTTCTTCTTTTGAATCTGTCTGATATGATGAGCATCTTTCTTGTGGTTCTGTACTTGCATCTTCTTTGGAATTCTCTGACTCTATGATGGGAGAAAAATATATATCATGTAGATTGTCCAAAAGTTATTGATCTGATGAACATGTTAGAAAAACAGGACCGCGGAGCAATAAAATAAAACAAATGCAGAAACAAAACACAAAAGACACACAATACAAGAGAGACACAGATTTACGTGGTTCACCCAGTGTGGGCTACGTC
>JASDQU010503522.1:0-18433 GCA_032191745.1 Picea mariana | reverse complement strand
TTATATGTTTTTATTTGGTTTTATTTTTTTAATTTATATGTATTTTTTATTTGTTTTATTGTTTTTATTTAATGTTTGATTAATAAAACACTAACCTAATTACTAACTTAAACAACTAACTTAACTACTAATTATTAATTAATTAATAGCAAGTCTAACATGGTTTTATTAATCTAACTATACTAAATTTATTAACCTATTGCTTTTTCTTTTAGCCCAAGTTTGTTTATTTATGCAGGGATGAGTGGTGGGCGAGATGTAGCTAATGGGACAAATGGACAAGGGAGTGAGTGGCGTAGAGGTGAATGAAAGATGCAACAAGGTGATGAAGGATCGGGCAAAATGGAATCAACCGAGCCCAGCAAGCCAGATGTCTTCATCACGGGAGCAACGCCAAATAAGCAACTAAAGAATCAAGTTACCTATGATTATAGGACCCCAACAGGAACAACATCTCACTGCCTTGGACAAAGATAATGACCAAACCCACATTGATATTTCTTCCATTACTTCCAATATTGGTAACCTCAACTCCCAGCTTGCTCCGCTGGAATCACTTCCCACATCCATCACCCAATTGACCGCCATGTGTCAACAATGCCAGGACGCAGTGAACAATATGACCGCCTTGTTTAAGCCCACTCTAGATCCCTTCTCTTCTTCCACACCTTATAACCCTGAAGGTTATGAATCCTCCCAGTCCACATCTTTTCCTTCCAACCACTTTCAGCGGGACCTGCTTCCCCCTCGCGTGGAGGTGAACAAATATGATGGATCACATACCATGGGATGGTTCAATCAAATGTAACATTATTTCTCTTTGTACGACATTACTAATGACCTGGAAAAACTCAGGTATGGTGTTCTCCATCTAGATCCAGAACTTTGGCAATAGAGAAAAAATGCCCACCAAGGGTATGTGGGTTGGACACAATTTGTTGCATAGCTTTATGAATTCTTTGACACTGACACACACCATTTAGGTTGTTTGACCAAGTTGAAACAATCTAGCATAGTGGAAGAATGTATAGTTTCTTTTAAGCGCTTGGCTTTCCACAGGGAGGGCATGTCTGACGCTTTTTTCTGAGAATGCTTTATCAGTGGCCTCAAGAATGAGATTTGTGCCCATGTCGTCATGGCTCACCATCAGAGTTGGGTGGAAGCTACTAAAAGAGATAAGGAAGAACTACAAGTTGTCTCTTCTCAAACAAGAAAACCATCCTTTCTTCCCCACCCTAAACCCACCGCTCCAACCCCTCCTTCCAGTCCACTGAAGATCCATAAATTTACTCGGGCAGAAATGGTTGAACGTCAACTCAAGAGCCTTTGTTATAATTGTGATGACAAATATTTTATGGGGCACAAGTGTAAGGAACAACATATTTTTATGGGCATCTCTGAGGATTTTTTGGAAGAAGCTATTGAACCCCCCCTATGGTCGAGTTACTAGAGCCAAATGATTTTACTCCACCCTCGGACCCCCTAGAAGTTGAACCAGTCAGTTCACTGAATGCTCTCACTGGCTTCTCTGCTCCCCAAACCCTCAAGCTAATTGGTTACATTAAGCGTCAGAAGGTCATCCTCACTGACAGTGGCAACACCCATAATTTTATTCATCGTCACATTGCCAAAGAGACTAATTGTTATATCCTTGCAGTCAACAACTTTCAAATCATGATTTCCAATGGAGGTTCCATGAAATGTGAGAGGCGTTGTGAAAATGTGCGTCTCCAAATTGGCAAGTACCACATGAAATCTCATATGTTTGCTATCGACATCGGTGGTTGTGACATTGTGCTTAGTGCATAATGGTTATGGACGCTTCGTCCCATCCTCATGGATTTTAAGGAATTAACCATGCATTTCAGGCAGGAGGGCCAACAATATAAGTTTCAAGGAATCACTGTCGACTCCCTTGAAACCATTAGTTCCCATCGCATGAAAAAGCTCCTCAAGAAAGGTCATTCCGACATTATTGCACAACTCCATTCCATTCACGCCACTAAGACACCCTATGTGCATCCTAACCTCCAAGCCATCATCTCCAAACATCAAGCTATTTTTTCCACTCCCTGGGGGCATCCCCCTTCCTGTGGTGTTCATGATCAATCCATTCCCCTAGTACCTGACAACCTTCCTCCCGATGTTCGCCCTTATCATCATCCCTTTGCACATAAAAATGAAATTGAGAAAATTGTTAAAGAATTTCTCGCCGTGGGTGTTGTCTGTCATAGTACCAGCCCCTACTCTTCTTTTGTGGTCATGGTACTTAAGAAAGAAGGCTCTTGGCACATCTGCCCCAACTTTTGTTCCCTCAACAAACTCACCATCAAATCCAAATTTCCCATCCTTGTCATTGATGATCTTTTGGATGAATTAAGCAGTGCCCAATTCTTTACTAAACTTGATCTTCGTTCTGGCTACCACCAAATACGTATGAACGAGGTAGACATTCCTAAGACTGCTTTTCAAACTCATGAGGGCCACTATGCATTTTTTGTCATGCCCTTTGGCTTGTGTATTGCTCCCTCCACCTTCCAGAGACTCATGAATCATGTATTATGTCCTTTTCTTCATCATCTTGTCTTAGTTTTCTTTGATGATATTCTATTCTATAGTAAAACATGGACATCCCATCTTGCCCATGTGGATCAAGTTCTTCATCTACTCTCTCAGCACCAAATTTTCCTCAAACAATCTAAATGTGCTTTTGGAGCCTCAAAAGTTGAGTACTTGGGTCATATTGTATGAAAGCATGGTGTTAGTGTGGATCCTAAGAAAATTGAAGCTATGAAGGATTGGCCTCGTCCCAAGAATCTCAAGAGCTTGTGTGGGTTTCTCAATTTAACAGACTATTATCACAAGTTTGTTAAGAATTATGGAAAAATTGTGGACCTCTCACTGCTCTCCTTAAAAATAATGCTTTCATTTGGAATCCAAAAGTTGATCACTCCTTCCAAGCCTTGAAAGAGGTTATATGCACTACTCCTATCCTGTCCCTTCCTGACTTCAGAAAGACATTTGTCTTGGAATGTGATGCTTCAGGGAAAGAAATTGGCGCCATCCTTATGGAATATGGTCGACCTTTTGCCTTCACTAGAAAATAGTTGTCAGAGTGCCATTCGGGTCAATCCATATATGAAAAGGAAATGATGGCCATTCTGCATTTTGTGGATCTCTGACCTCCTTATCTATTGGGGAAATGCTTCCAAATTAAGACAGATCATCAGAGCCTCAAGTATTTTCTGGAGCAACAAATTTCATCGTCGGAGAACCAAAAATGGGTGACCAACCTATTTGGATATGATTATGAGATCATTTACAAGAAAGGAAAAGATAATGTGGTTGGAAACGCTCTTTCAAGGAAATATGAAGATGAAGGGTCCCCCTTTTCTCTATCCTTCATTGTACCAGATTGGCTCCAAGTTGTTTGTCAAGAATGGATCCAAGATCCCAAACTATCATGTCTGATCCAACAATTGCAAGACAATTCTCTAGTTTCTCCAGAGTACTCTTGGCACAATGAAGAGCTTTGATACAAAGGATGTATGTATTTAAGCAAACAATCACAACTTAAATCCACGGTGCTTTCTGAGCCTAATGCTACACCCACAACTGGGCATTCTCGGTTTACCAAAACCTATGACAAGGTCAAACATTTTTTTTTCTTTTTTCTTTTTATGGGATGGTATGAAGTAGGATGTTCGCACCTTTGTGGTAGAATGTGATGTATATCAATGCAACAAGGGAGAAACAGTTAAAGCCCCAGGCACACTACAATCACTTCCAATTCCACCCGTTATTTGGAGGGATATTTCTATGGATTTCATTGTTGGATTTACCTAAATCGGGCAATAAATATGTCATCATGGTGGTCGTTGATCATCTTTCCAAATATGTTCATTTCTGTGCTTTGCAACACCCATTCACTGCATCCATAGTGGCTAACTTTTCATGGATCATATCTTCAAGCTTCATGGCATGCCTCATTCCATTGTCTCTGACTGAGATCCCACTTCACCAACGACTTTTGGCAATAATTTTTCAGGCTATAGGGTACCCAATTGCATCTTAGCACAACCTATCATCCTCATATTGATGGTCAAATTGAAGTTGTTAACAAGTGTTTGGAAACATATTTGAGGTGTTTTTCAGTTGAGAGGAAAAATCAATGGGCTCAATGGTTACCCCTAGCTGAATGGTGGTACAACACTTCTTACCATACAACTACTTGCATGACTCCTTTTGAAGCAGTATATGGACAAAAACCACCTTCAATTATCTCATACATTCACGGTGTCTCGAAGGTCTAGGAGGTTGACCAAACTATTACAGTTCGAGAGGCTATTCTCCACACCCTCAAAGAGAATTTGGTCATGGCTCATAATCACATGAAGCACCATGCAGATCGAGGTCTCTCAGAATGTCAATTCGCTGAAGGGGACTAGGTATTTCTTTGACTGCAACCTTATAAGAAGACTTCACTCAAGGGTGACCATTATCAGAAACTCGTGCCCAAATTTTATGGTCCTTATACAATTCTCAAGCGCGTGGGACATGTGGTCTATCAGTTAGATTTTCCCAGACATTCTAAGATACATCTTGTTTTTCATGTCTCCTGCTTAAAGAAAGTGATTGGAACTAAGTGACAAACTCAAACCAGTCTTCCCGAGAGTTGGATGAAGAAGGATCCATTTGGTTGCAGCTACAAGCAGTCTTGGACCAACGTGAGCATTGTCTCTGTCAATGCACTATTAAGTAAGTTTTAGTACAGTGGAAGGATGCAACTACAACATATGCCACTTAGGAGCCAGCTACCATTCTACAACACTTTCCTCATCTCAAGCCTTGAGGACAAAGTTGTTTTTTAAGGGGGAGGGCATGTTAGGGACCTAACCTCCCTAACCCCTCACGTAGGTAGAATAAAATATTTTCCATGTAATAAAGGCCAATCTTAATAAGGCCTAGTAATAAGGAAGAATAAGTCAAATGTAAGAAGACCTAATAGAAGCTTCTGCTTCTAGAAGATCTTCCTCTAAATTGTTCTTTTGGTAGATAGATTTACTATAAATAGGAGTCAAGAGCATGTAAATTCTTTTCCTTGAGAATCATTGTAATAGAGCATTGATCTGCTGGAGGTTTCCCCCTCGAAGAGGCAAGTGAACATTGATTCATATCAATAAAAATATTATTTTGGTGTTGTGGTTTCATATATTGTGTTGTTCCGTTGTTATTCTCTGCATTATTTCTATTTTTCTGTTATTATAATAGATCTGGTACCTTACACAATGGAAGAGGTGGGCGACGACCGATGTCCAACTAGATCATTCCTCCCACTTAGGAAACAATGGTCCCCATTGCATAAAGTTCCCTCATTATGTTTGGAAACTTTTGTTGAATCTGACTCCTGGTCAGCCACTTGCCTTGGTGAAGAAGTTGTCCTGCTTTGACAACCCAATAGAGTTGTATGCTTTACTGGTGGGAGACATTCATCTTGGTGTTCATGATTCAATCTGTTTTAGATTTCTCAATGCATACATGATTGAGTTATGTAGAGACCAAATGCTCAACCACCTCCGAAGTGTCCAATAGGGGTGGAAAATATGATTGAAGCAACTCCACATTAAATATTGGGTGCAAGCTAAGGAAAGGGGGAATACTCAATTCAAAAACATCCTCACCCACATCCTTAGTGATGGTGTAAGGTCAATATTGAAGTGGTTTAAGCTTCCTGTGGGGGCTTGTGAGGTGCTCTTTCTACAAATGCAACCACACCATATCACCAACCTGGAACTTGTGTGGAACATGATGTTGGTCATGTCACTGCTTGTACTCGTCATCGCCTTTCTATAGGATATGTTGAAGCTATTGTTGCTAGATCCATTCAAGAAATTTGGTTGTTCTATCTGCCTTAGTTTGAGCATGGGAGGACTATTCTTGTTAAGATGCAATGGGAAAAGCTACATCAACGAGGGCCAATGGTTGGAACCTCAAGAACACTTAGAAAGGGATGTAGTCAATAGAGATGTGGAGGGATTTGTTGTGGCTATGTTGAACATATGGAAGACTCTCATCCCATGCACGTGGTTGCTTGGAGTTAATCCTATGCAAGATATGCACAATCATCTCATTGACCACTTTTATTTGTCCATCTCTTTGGCAGTGGAAGGCAATTGATTTGGTCATCTTGGTGTCCATTCGAGACCATAGGATGGACTAGAAGGTACCAAGGAAACTACTATCCCTATCTGAAATAATGGTCCATGGTATCCAAAAATGAACCCAAACATGCTAAAAGAAGAGCTTGGTGGTGGCTTTGGTTGTGATACTCTTCTTACATGGTGACAAAATGGTCATCTTAGAGAATCGATCAACCATAAAGACACAATTTTTACATGCTTGGTGGAGGAAAAACCTAACATGTAATCCATAGACACCGACTCCCATAACTTCTCTAGGGTAGGTAGAGGAGTGTACAACCCTTACTTGTTAATGACAAGTTTAGTAATGGCACATGTAGTGCATGATCTGATATATTTGATGACAACCCGTTAGAGTTTGGCCAGTATAAATACTTCTGCAATATTGCTAATGTTTTCTCCACATCGAAGTGCCTTTCCACCCCACTGTAATGTGCCTCCCAAATTAACTTTGCATGATCGCTTGAAGAAACACAAAGATGGCCCAGATAACACAAAATTGCAACCTGAAGGTAAAATTTTGGAACTTTTTTTTGCAACTAGTGTCTGATACGTAGCAACAAAGTCAAGGTTGTTGTCATACAATTGGGGCCACCGATAGGTATTGTGCCCATAAGAGTCAAGAACTATGGTTAGTGCCATAAACAGGGGCTAGCTAAGGCAGTCCACAACACAGTTGGTGCTAACCTTCTTGTACTTAATGCTCAAGTGGAATTATTGCAAATACATGGACCACTTTTGATGGCGATCATTACGTAAATTTCCTTGTGTTTGCATCAATTACATAGGATTGTGATCAATGTGGATGATCGTTTCCTTTCGTATAATATAATGCTTCCACTCTCGACATGCCTGTACAATGGAGTATATTTCCTTTTCATGGGTGGGATACTTACAAATATTATCAGAGAGTGTATCACAGTGATAGGGCACGAGATGTCCATGTTGAGTCAAGACTGCACCAGTATTATAGTCAAAGACATATATCTCAATCTCAAATGGATGTTGCAGTTTGAGTAGAGTGAGGATTGGTGTAGAGTAAGGGCATCGTTTCAAATACTCGAACACTTTCTATTATGACTAAGACCATGAAAACTTGGCTTTATCTCCACCCTTGGTCACTTGGCTTAAGCGCCAAGCGATATGAGATAATCCCAACATGAACCTATGGTAGAAGTTGGCAAGGCCCAAGAAGCTCCAGAGCTCTGTTAGAGTCATCGGGGTTGGCCAATTATGAATGTATTGGATCTTGGCTAGGTCCACATTCACCGCATGTTCATCCACGATGTATCCTAGATACTGAATTCTATGCATGCCAAATGAGCATTTCTCCATATTGCCAGATAACTTTGGTTGTCACAGAGTGCTCGAGATCTGCTGAATGTGTTGCAAATGTTTTACCCAAGTTCTGCTGAAAATGAGGATGTCATCAAAATATACAACCACAAATGAGTTTGTGAATGCCTACAAGATATTATCCATCATCCTCATCATTGTTGTCGGAGTAATAGTCTAGCCAAAAGGGATGACCAACTACTCAAAAAGTCCTTCTTTAGACTTGAAGGCAGTCTTCCATACATCGATTTATTCAAACATGACCTATTGGTAGCTTGAATTTAGATCAATCTCATTGAAGAGCTTGGCACCTTTAAGTTGATCAAGAAGATCGTCAATATGAGGGAATATGCATCAGTTCTTAATGATGATTTTGTTTATGGCTCTTTAACAAATACATAGTCGCCATGTCCCATCCTTGTTCTTCACCAATATAATTGGGCTCCTACAAGGTGAGGAGCTTGGTCAAATGTGGCCATAATTTTGGATGAGCTTATGAATTTGACATTTTCTTTCCTCATTCTCTAGAAGACATCTGTATATCGAGCCATTAGAAAAAGGAGCACCAGGTATCAAGAAAATTTAGTGTTTGACTTGATAGTGTAGAGGAACCCCCATAGGGAAGCGAACATATCTCTGTATTCCTCTACAATCTTGTCTACCTACTTTTGTTGTGTAGAGAGGTCACGTGCGAAGGTGGTGGAGGTCGCAATGACCTTTCGTTCACCTTCCAACCAGACCATGAAGAGGAAATTTTTTCTGGTCCGAGATATTACTTTTCAACATTGATTTGCTGAGATCAAGGAAACCACGGTAGTCGATACTGCCTCTAGTACTCTATAGAGATCTCCTACCAAAGTAACAATGACACTATGAGGCCCAGACTAAAAACAAACATGACATTTCCACATATAGGGTTGTCTCAAAAGAACATCACAAAATTCAAGTGAGGCAACATCACACAGTACCTCATCTTTGAAGGGCTTGATGTCATAGGACATGTGACATTGTTGGTTGACGCAAAGGTCTCATCCCTAGCTCAACCAACCGATGGTGTATGGATGGGGGTGTGGTATTGTTGGCAACTTCAATCTCTTGATGACCTCATTCGAGATCAAGTTTTTTTCGTTACCATTGTCAACAATGAAATATAGTGGAGTCCCCTTCACCCACATCTATGAATGGAAGAGGCATGCACCCTCCTCAGGGTCCTCTAACTCTTCTAGTTGGATGTTTGTAGTTTCAATGGTTGCACTGGGTTCTACGTCAATGTTACACTTTCCCTTATATTGCTTTGAATCAGAGTCTGAGTGAGAATCCGATTATTTTTATTTTAGCTCAGCCAACAATGATTGTTTCAAGCGTTATTTAGCAGTGTTGTGCAAGTGGATTTTGTAGAACTCAAACCAGTTTCCAATGTCCTTCTTTGAATTCCTTTTACCCTTCTTTACCTACGGATTGGATTGGTTGTCTTGAGGTTGGATATCCTTGATCTAACCTTTTTTATATGAGTTGGGTC
This sequence comes from Picea mariana, assembly GCA_032191745.1. NCBI lineage: Eukaryota > Viridiplantae > Streptophyta > Pinopsida > Pinales > Pinaceae > Picea > Picea mariana. The sequence continues at coordinate 9,379 of JASDQU010503522.1, read as the reverse complement.
CACATTTACCATGTTTTTGTTGTGGCAGATTTGGAGACCCAAACTCCTTCTTATTCCCAGTGAGTATATTTACATACATAATCCATCTATGTTTGGGTGCACCTATGTAGGCCACTGTGGTACTTCAAAACCATGTTCTAATTGAAGTCTTTGACACCCAACTTTGAGTGCAAGGCATGGAAGATATCGGTGTACTATGATACTGTATGATCTCTCTGTTGATGCAAAGTTGTCCATCTCATGAACTGGTCATCATAGTTTTCGACGAGGTAGAATTCCTCCTTCAGGGCAACAATAAAATATTCCCAAGTGGGTTATGTCCTAAATTTTGTAGACTCATATCTGTCGTGGCTCTCCTAGTAACTTTCCCACAAATCTTTGACACGGGGAAGGGCCTTATGGAGTGCAAAATTGATATTTTCGATGCCTGAAATTTGTTTAACAGAGTAATAACCCTCTAACAAATTTAACCATTTCTCCAAAGTGTTTGCATCTATCTTTCCTTCAAATAAATGAACATCGAATTTAACTTATACCTTGAAGGGTGTTGCACCTTTGAAGTGGTTTCTTCTTAAGGATGTCTCTCCCCCCGTTGGCATTCATCTAAGGATCTAGGCAAAATTTTCCATCATCTCATTTTTTTGTTGGATGAGGGCTTCCTAGAGAAACAATTTGATAGGATCTTCTACTTTGTCATCTCTCTTTTCGTATGTTATGGGAGGCCATTTGGGTCTGTGAGAGCAGTCTTCCCCAAGCAAAATTAGCTCAAGACCCAACTGTCTATACCCTGACCTTGTCAGGGACATGCACTTAAAAACAACAAAGAGTAGATTGCTTTGATACCACTTATGTGGATTGTATAGAGAACAAAATAAAAGGTACGAATATGAAATGAAATGCACACAAAGAAATATTTCATAGAGTATGGTAATATAGTGAAACCTAAGTTCTATCAATGAATGAAATAGGAAAAGATTGTAAAATCCAAAGCAATACAAGATAGCTAGAATGGTGGTAACTTATCTCTAAAGGGAGAGGTGTCAGCTACGCTCATTCGCAAGAAGACATTACAAGAGGCCTAAATATCATTTTTAGCATAAAGTACTAAATCCTAATAGGACAAAATCCTAAATATCCAAAACCCTAACTCTAGGAGATAAAATGCCAAAAAGGATTGTAGGCCATGAGGTGGCTAGTTGATACATCAACTTCTCGGAGCCACAACTTTTGCTTACAATTTCCGTTTTGAGTGCATAATAGCTCGTTGGAAAGAGATAATTCAGAATTAAATTTTTTTGTAGGCCTAGGTAGGCCATGGCCAACCTAGTCTCCCAAAAGGATAAACAACATCATTTAAGGCCTCAAAACAACTAGAGAAGTTTAGGACCCAAAAAAATATAGATAAAAAAATCTACCAAGATGGAGAAACAAGTTGAGTCATTTGAAAAGGTGGGCGAACAATGAAGTCCATTTGGATCATTCCTCCCCCATTGGGAAGCAATGGTCCCCATTTCATCAAGTCCCCTCACTAGATGGGGAAAATTTTCCTGAATCTAACTCCCAATGAGCCACTTGCCTTTGTGAATACATTTACTTGCTTTGACAACCCAATAGAGTTGTATGTTTTGCTTGAAAGTACCTTTCATTTTGGTGTCCATTATCCAATCCACTATAGTGTACTCAATGAAATTAGGATTGAGTTATGTAGGGGGAAAATGATTAGCCACCTCTGAGGTGTCCAATAGGGGCTAAGAATATGGTCGAAGCAACTCCACATAAATACTGGGTGCAAACCGAGGAAATGGGGAATACTCAATTCAAAATGATTCTTACCCACAAACTTCGTGATGGTGTTAGGCCCATATTGGAGTGGCTAGAGCTTCATGCAGGGGTTTATGAGGCGTTCTTTTTGCAAATGCAACCACACCTTGTCACCGACCTAAAACTTGTGTGGAATCTGATGCTAGTCATGTCATTTCTTGTACTTGGCGTTAGGTTTTTGCAGAATATCATGAACCTATTGTTGGATGTGTTGGATCTGTTCAACAATTTTGGTTTCTCTATCTGCCTCATTATCAACATGAGCATAATTACATCAATGGTGACCAATGCCTAGAACCCCATGCACACTTAGAAGGGGTTGTGGCTAATAGAGTCGTAGAGGGCTCTATTGTAGCTATGTTGAACATATGGAAGGCTCTCATCGCATGTATGTGGATGCTTGGAGTTATATCTACGTAGGATATGCATAATCATCCTATTAACCACTTCTATTTGTCCATCTGTTTCGGGGTGGAAGGTAGTCAATTTGGTCAGCTTGGAGTCCATAAGAGACCATATGATGGACTAGAAGATACTGAGGAGCCTACTACCCCTATTGGAAATAATGGTATGTGGTAGCCCAAAATGAACCCAAACATGTTAAAAGAGGAGCTTGGAAATGCCTTTGGCTATGATACTCTTCTTACATGGTGCTAAAAAGGTCATCTTAGAGAACCGATCAACAACCACAAGGACACAATCATGATCATGCTTGATGGAGGGAAAACCTAGCATGTAATCCATGGATATTGATTCCCAAGGCTTGTCTCGGGTAGGTAGAGGAGTGTATAGCCCCTACTTTTTAATGACAGGTTTAGCAATGGCACATGCAATGCGTGATCTAATGTACCTATTAATGTCCTGTTAAAGTTTTGGCTAGTAGAAATACTTATGTAGTTTTGCTACTATCTTCTACACACCAAAGTGCCCTACCACCAAATGTAATGTTCCTCCCAAATTCACTTTGTAATCTCGCTTGAAGGAACATAAATATGCCCCAAATAACATGCACAAAAATGTGTCTTGAAGGTTAAAGTCTAGAATTTGTTTACCTACACCTAGTGTTTGATACATAACAACAAAGTTAGGGTCATTGTCGTACAATTGGGGCCACCCAGAGGTTTTGTGCCCATAGGAGTAAAGAGTTGTGGTTAGTGCCACAACTAGGGGCTAGCTAAGGCATGCCTTAACACAATTGGTGCTACCCTTCTTGTACTTAATGTTCAAGTGGAATTGTTGCAAGTACATGGACCATTATTGATGGTGGTCATTTCGTAACTTTCCTTGAGTTTGCATGAATTACATCAGCTCATGATCAATGTGGATGATCTTTTCCTTTCATAGATTATAATGCTTCCACTGTCAGCATGCTTATACAATTGAGTACATTTCCTTGTCATAGGTGGAACACCTATGAATAATATCAGAGAGTGTATCACTGTGATAGGCTACCATATGTCCATGTTGAGTGAGGATTGCACCGATAACATAGTCATAGGCATATATCTCAATCTCGAATTGTTGTTGCACTTCTAGCAAAGTGAGGATTGGTGTCGAGAAGAGGTGACATTTCAGATCCTTGAATGCTTTCTATTGTGAGTTAGACCAGGAAAACTTAGCTTTAGCTCCACCCTTGGTCACTTAGCTTAAGGGCCAATCGATATGAGAGAACCCCAACATGAACCTATGGTAGAAGTTAGCAAGACCCAATAAGTTGTAGAGCTATGTTAGAGTCATCAAAGATGGCCAATAGTAATGACTCAGATCTTGGTTGCATCCAAATGCACCCCATGTTCATCCATGGTGTATCCTAGATACTAAATTCTCCACATGCCAAATGAGCATTTCTCTAGATTAACAGATAACTTATGTTTTAGCAAAGTGCTCGAGATATGTTGAATGTAATGCAAATGTTCTACCTAAGTTCCGTTGAAGATGAGGATGTCATCCAAATATACGACCACAACAAAATTTGTGAATGGCCGCAAGATATCATCCATCATCCTCATGAATGTTGATAGAGCATTAGTCAAGAGAAAAGGCATGAGCATCCACTCAAAAAGACCTTCTTTAGACTTGAAGGCAATATTCCATACATCAATTTGTTCAACCGGGACCTAGTGGTAGCCTAACTTCAGATCAATCTTACTAAATAACTTGGCACCGTTAAGTTGATCAAGAAGATTGTCAATCCTGGGGATCGGGTATCGGTTCTTAATGGTGATTTTTTTTAGGGATCTGTAACCGATACATAGTCACCATGTCCCATCCTTCTTTTGCACCAATACAATTGAGCTCCTACAAGGTGAGGAGCTTGGTTGAATGTTTCCCCTTTTGGATGAGTTCATGAATTTTATGTTTTATTTCCTCATTCTCCAGAAGAGAGCATATGTATATTGGGCCATTAGACAAAGGAGCACCGAGTATCAAGTCGATTAAATATTTGAACTAGAAATGCACATGCACCCCCGCACAAGAAGCGAGAATATATTTGTATTCATGTACAATCTTGTCCATATGATTTTGTTGAGTAGAGAGGCCCCGTGTTGAGGTGGTGGCATTCGTAGTGACCTTCTATTCACCTTTCGATCGAACCATGAAGAGGAAATTTTTTCCAATGTGATAGATCTCCTTTCGTCATTGCTTTTCTGAGATCAAGGAAAACATAGTAGTCAGGACTACCTCTAGTACTCTGTAGAGATGTCTTGGTAACGTCACAATGACACTAAGAGGCCAAGACTCATAAATAACATGACATTTTCACATATAGGGTTGTCCTAAAAGAATATCAAAAAATTTCAAGTGGTGCAAAATCACATAGTAGCTCATCTTTGAAGGGATTTATGCCATAAGATAGGAGACATTACTGGATGATGGAAAGGTCTCTTCCTTGGCTCAGCCAACCGATGGTGTGTGGTTGGGGGTGTGGAATTGTCGACAACTTGAATCTCTTGATGACCCCGGTCAAGATCAGGTTCTTTTAGCTATCGCTGTCAACAATGAAATGTAGTGGAGTCCCCTTCATCCACATCTATGAATGGAAGAGACACTCCCCCTACTAAAGCTCCTCTAAGTCCAGTGGTTGCATCTTTGCAGTTGCAATGGTAGCACTGGGTCTTGCTTCAATGATCTGATTTAAATTATCCTACTTTGAATCAAATTCTGATTCTTTTTCTTTCCTCTCGGCCAAAAATGATTGTTTCGAGTGACATTCAACAATGTTGTGCCAAGGGATTTTGTGGAACTCACACCACTTTCAAATGTCCTTATTTGACTTTGTGTTACCCTTCTTTACCTATAGCTTAGATTGGTTGTCTTGAGGTTGGAAATATTTTCTCCGTTGTTGTCATACAATTGGGGCCACCCATAGGTCTTGTGCCCACATGAGTCAATAACCGTGGTTAGTGCCAGAAACAAGGGCCGACTAAGGCAATTCACAACATGGTTAGTGCTACCCTTCTTGTACTTAGTGTTCATGTGGAATTGTTTTAAGTTTGTGGACCACTTGTGATGGCGGTCATTCTGTAACTTTAATTGTGTTTGCATGAATTGTAGAGGCTTGTGATTAGTGTGGATGATTCTTTCCTTTCACATAATATAATGCTTTCGTTGTCAGCATGCCTACGCAATGGAGTACATTTCCTTTTCATAGGTGGGATACCTATGAACAATACAAGAGAGTGTGTCACTGTGATAGGACATCATATGTCATAGGTGGGATACCTCTGAACAATACGAGAGAGTGCGTTACTGTGATAGGCCATCATATTTCCTTATTGAGTGAGGACAACACCAATAGCATAGTCAGTGACATCTTCCTCAATCTTGAATGGCTGTTGTAGTTTTGGTAGAGTGAGGATTGGTGCTGAGCAGAGGTGGCATTTCAGATCCTTGAATGCTTTCTGTTGCGAATCAGACCAAGAAAACTTGGCTTTAGCTACACCCTTGGTCACTTGGATTAAGGGCCAATCGATATGAGAGAATGCCAACACAAACGTATGGTAGAAGTTGGAAAGGCCCGAGAAGATGCAGAGCTCTATTAGAGTCATCAAGCTTGGCCAATCAAGAATGACTTTCATCTTGGCTAGGTTCCCATATACCCCATGCTCATCCATGAAGTATACTAGATACTTAATTCTCTGAATGCCAAATGAGTATTTCTTGAGACTGGAAGATAACTTGTGTTTCCGCAGAGTGGTCAGAATCTACTGAATGTGCTGCAAATGTTATACCCAAGTTATGTTGAAAATGAGGATGTGAACGGTCGCAAGATATCATCCATCATCCTCATGAACATTGAAGGAGCATTACTCAAGCAAAAAGGCATGACCAACCACTCCAAAATGCCTTCTTTAGACTTGAAGGCGGTCTTCCATACATGAGTTTCTTCAGTTGGGACCTGTTGGTAGCTTGAATTTAGCTCAATATTGCTAAAGAACTTGACACCCTTAAGCTGATCAAGAAGATCATTAATCTGAGGGATCAAGTATCGGTTGATAACAATGATTTTCTTTATGGATATTTAATCAATACAAAGTCGCCATGTCCCATCCTTGTTCCTTACCAATATAATTGGGATCCCATAGGGTGAGGAGATTGGTCGAATGTGGCCCTAATTTTGGATGAGCTCATGAATTTGACGTTTTATTTCCTCATTTTATAGAAGACATATGTATATTAGGCCATTATAAAAAGGAGCACTAGGTATCAACTTAATTGAATGTTTGACCTAACAATGCAGAGGCACCCCCATAGGTGAAGTGAAGATATCTTTGTATTCCTCTACAATCTTTTCCACATTATTTTTCTATATAGAGAGACCCCATACTGAGGTGGTGGTGGTCGAAATGACCTTCCGTTCACCTTTTGATCCAACCATGAAGAGGACAAATTTTCAGGTCTGAGAGATTACCTTTCAACATTTTTTTGTTGAGATAAAAAAACCACAATAGTCGGGACTACCTCCGGTACTCCCTAGAGCTCTCCTCCCAAATAAAAATGACACTACGAGGCTTGGAATCATAAACAACACAATGTTTCAACATATAGGGCCATCCTAAAAGAGCATCACAAACTTCAAGTGGGTAAACATCATGCATGTCAAACACCCACTACGAAAACCTAGATTTTTCGTTCTTTTTCTTTGAGGGACAGAATCCCCGAGACTTCTATGGGGCCTAGCGCAGACCCTCCCTTCCCTTATCCTCCTCCAAATGACCACAACCTGGCCTTAGCGCATGTGCCCTTCACCACTCGCAAGTTGGGAATCAAGACTCTCGACTCCCTTTTCTCCAAACGCTAATACCCGAGAAATGATATGGGTATGGCTCCTTCCTCACTAGCGCCTGCTACATGTAACTATAGGCTAGGATAAACGCTAGCACTACTCAAAACTCGTGACTTTGCTAGTTGGAGTGTTGAGCCCTCGTACTCCTCCTTTGCGAATCCCTGAGACCCAAGAGGTCAACGTTGCGTGGACTCTGCCAAGCGACGTGTACATGCCACTTGTCTCCTCCGCTGTACTCTGTTTACGAGCTATGTCATTGCCGCCCGTCGCATGAGATATCGTCTCTTGGCGTTTCGTGACCTTAACGATCAAGGTGCAACTTCTTCATCCTGTGAAATCCTGAGCCACGATAAGTCAACAATGGGTTGACTCTTTCCCAGGTGATAAGTGTCCACCGCCGGTCACCCGCTTACACCTTCCTCTAGTCGCTTGTTGTCATGCCACCTGTCAACCACGCAGTCCCCACTCACAGATGGGCCACGTTTTTGCACGAGCCCTCGGCGCTCGACACTTCACTACTTCTACAATAAAAAAGAAACTCTCTCAAGTTTTGAACCCCCGATAGGCGATAACCACGAAAGTTCTGATCCCACGGTTCTCTCGTGGCCTGGATCCTACAGTCACAATCTCGCGAATCGTGAGTTCATGCAGCCCTACCCTTGACCACTCCAAGTCGCGAGTTAGCGAAATGCTACTCTCCTACCTATACAAAGGCTAAGATCGATGGTCAATAGGGATTCGTCAGATCCTTGGATCTACGGTCTTGGATCCCATTGCTACTTGCGAAGGCTGAAAGGGTCGAGGTGTTAACACCCGTGCTCCTTCTCTAGATCCATCGGTCTCGACAGATCTGGGGTGTTCCCGAAAGGATTCCGACCGTTCGTCTACCAAGTGATAGGGTATTCTCTCTTTCTATAATTGGGCTCGCTATCCCTTTTGAGCTTGAGTCACGGAATTTAACTTCTCGGGGATTCAAACTCCCACGACTCCGAGACCTTAGAGAGCTACCCTTCCTTGCATAAGGTTTCCAGACCCAGATTGCATGAACCTTCAGACGGTTCTTGGGAAATCATCCCTAATCTTAGTCGAGTCTCTGGGTAAAGGTTCGACATAGTTCCAAGGTTTATGGGGTAATCCCCGGAGAAGAGTACTCTCGAGGAGCCTTCCCGGAACATTACGAGAGTCAAGCAAACAAGACAATTCTCAGTGGAGCGAACTCATGCCCCAAACTTAATCATTTGTATAGAAATTGACTATGGCATGTAAGTATACACACGCATCCATTATTTCCAGTCTAAAACACCTGACAATCATTCTACACAGAAATTATTATGGGCATATAAACATAAGCATGTATTCATGATATTCAGTTCGAAATACAAGGTATAAAACACTTATCAGATCTACCAGGCATGATGTAATTGCTGAGAGGGGTGCTCGTTTCCACCCAACCGTAGGCTCAGTGACTCCAAACGGATTTACCACTATCCACCCCTGAGCTAGACCACGATGCTTTGAGGTTCAGTCTCGTATTTCTAGCTCAACGGAAGTCAAGGATAAAGGTTACTCTCCTTCTCCCGATACAGAAAAATAATCCAGGATGAAGGTTACTCTCCTTCTCCTGATACTCATAACTCCCCGCGTTTCCAGGGTTTTCTCTAGTTCTCCTATGCGATCCCCATCGTGCGCACTCTTCTCCCTTCCTTTCCACATTTCCTCTCTTGCCAATTTTTTTGTCTGTAAGGTTGCGTGTGGCGCAAATTTCGCCATTTGTGGTCAGGTCTGAGGGCTGTTACGGATGGGCGGTTCACCCCCATCCCCTCATTAACTCTTGAGGAGCCTCCCCACCTACCAATCTGACGGGAAATCCATTCCAGAATCAGAGAGCTGCTTTGGTTTTTGAGCAAGTATAAACCAGTATGGTACTGGATCTATGGAAGTTAAAGCAACCATTCCAGGTCCCTTCCACCACATCTCATTATCCATCGTGGTCTCTTTTAGCACATCCCCCTCCCAGTAGTCATGCAACACCTATTAATACATAATTTACATTCATCGACCTTTTATGCAAAGGTCCGTCAAATCAAACATTCACATCTTTGAGTTTGCCATAGTTCTTGGCCAATATAGTTATTTTTACAGACTGGGGGAAACAGGGTGTTACAATTCCCTCCCCCTTAAAGGAACATCATCCTCGATGTTCTATCTATCAATATGACGTGTATGTACAGAAGTAAACAAAATCGGATATGCCTGTTTCATGGCATCTTC
>JASDQU010503521.1:64564-77316 GCA_032191745.1 Picea mariana | reverse complement strand
TTACAAAAAAAATAATAATATAATTATTCAAAAAAAAGCTTATTTGAAGAGAGTTTAATGTGCTCTGTGGCACTCTCTGATAGCCTTTAAGGTCGAGCTTTTGGAATGAGTCCCACGTGCCCGGCCTCCGACTCTCAGTACCAAAAACCTAAGTTGTTCCTTAACCCTAACGCTCCTTCACTTCCGCTTCTTTCCTCTGCCACCTCTCTACTCTGCTTTGTCCCTCTCGGCAGGCTCAATGCCCGGCTTTGAGCACTAGTGCTTGGGTGATGGCCTGTGTGTATAATGCATTGGAGATTTCGTATTCTAGGTGAAACCTTGTTTTTTTGTATGTATTATGTGTCTCTTTGGTCTGTGTGCAACTTCCTGCATCCTAAGATTTAACTCTGCAACTTTTGTTTTTGTGTTTGTTTTTTTGTTTTTGGTTTTTTATGTTTTTGTTTTAACTCAGCTGTAGCATGAATCTATGTGAGTGAGAGATAATGAGTTGAAGTGAGACACAGACTTAGCTTGTGGCTTGGCCTGGCTAGTGCATGGTGCAAGAAGCATGCCCCTTGAGTGCTCTCCTCGCGAGTTGGTGCTTGCTTTGTATGTCGATTAGTGGTGTTTTTTTTTTTTAGAATTGGATCTTGATTATCAATTATCTATTCCTAGCTCAGATAGTCAGTTATGTGAATGGTAACAAGTTGGGTATTGACCATCTTGCCTCTCAAAAGCTCCTGCAACTCAAACTCCTATCTCTCCAATGACCCACCTCGAAAAGCTTCGTCGGAGTTATGGGATTCAGTAGGACTACCACTCAATGATAGAGGCAGTGTATCCTCTACCTCGTGTATCCATGAAAAAACCTATAATTACTACCATTCTTACACTATCCTCGCCTAGACAAGACTTGGTATATCGCATTGGTTTCATTGATAACTGTACACTCTTTCTCATTTGGGCAAGACTGTCATAGTACCATATCAATATCTCCTCTAACTGGTACATTCTCCTTCTGAGAGCTTTGAGGTAGTGATTTCGATTCAACATCTAAACAAACTCTTCCTCGCAAGAGAGAGGCAATGATGATATTGAAATGGAAAAAGAAAATAACTGCCAAATTTGTATCTCAACTGATAAGGGTAGAACGAGACGTGAGAAAATATCTGGACATCTTTAATTTCGCAAGGGGAAAGTACCCAAATGGTTTCAGGCACAACGACTCAAATTTCGGTCTTATGATAGGCAAATTGGCTAGTTCAAGGCAGTTCACAGCCACAGAGTCCCTCTTGCAGAAGATGGATGAGTAAAAATGCTAGTGCCCCGAAGACATCTTCATAACGATGTGCAGAGCGTATGGACATGCCCATATGCCATTGGAAGCCCTTAGAACCTTTTAGAGAATGAAATACTTCCAATGCAAACCCACCCATAAATCCTCACTATGTTTGTGGTGCGTGTGTTCTTGTTAAACCTTAGATTGCTGAAGCTATGGAAAATGTATGCGTTATGGGTATTCTTGTTTATTTGTTTGCCTTTATTAAGTGAAATATGTTTTATTTTATTTTTTTTATTTTTTTTACAGGGCCCGTGGAAAGGCCGTCCTTATCTACTTCACAGGTCAGTGGTGGCTTCTGTAATAAATGGAGGATTAACTACACTGTGAAGAAGAATCCTTTTGTGAGTGAAAGCAGTCCACTGCTATCCAAGAAGCACCAAGATGGCGAAGATTGTGTGCACGAAGGATTCAATGGCACCTTGTTCTCTGGCGCGGTATTCAATCTATCGACTGCATTGGTGGGAGCGGAGATAATGTCTCTACCTTCTACTATGAATGCCCAGGCATTCTGGTGTTTAATGGATTCAATCTACGTGGGGTACTTTTGCATAAAAAAAAACTTTTCAAGTATATTTTACATTAGGTGGAGTCATTGCTTTCTTTTGACCATTTTTTTTTAGCTAAAGTTATTCTGTTATTTAATTCATTGTTGAAGTTGGCAGGTCGGGGCTCCATTTCCATCGACCGCCATATTTCTCATGGCTTCTGCTGAGAGTTTGGGTAAGTGCACTGGCTAGAGTAGCTTGGTTGGTTAGAGCATGTGGCTGTTAGTGTTTCCTGTTCATATTTATTGGTTCCTTGCCTTTTCAAGGAACTATTATCTTATTTGATTTTCTTATTTATTATGTTACATGAATTACAATGATGGAGCGGTGGAGCGGTAGTACATAATATATAAAAAAAACTTTTCGGTATACATGAATGTATTTATGGTTAATCTACGATAGTTTTCTATAACCGTGACTGTTTGTGCTAATTATAGAAGTGTGTGTGTGTGTGTGTGTGTATATATATAGTTTCCCTAATTGCAAGTGATCCATATCCACACGCTGAAATGAATAAACGACCTGCAATGGCCAACAGTCACAACAACTTCTCTGCCCTTTGGTGTCATCTTCTGCATTTCAGTGTTTCCTTTCCACCTTTCATCCGCTACCATTTTGGTTAACACAAAATTCCTCTATTTTATCCGAGTTGGGATATTGCCATTGCCAATAACATTGGATAACCTTATGATAAAATGAGGGTTTAATATGAATTTAGTCATGAATGGTCTCTGCATAAATATAGGTGGTGAAGGATTCAATAAAATTCCAAACAAAGTCATATTTGGTAGCACAGACTTACATCTGAAGGATTTGCTAAGCTAAAGATAAGAGTTAAAGAGATAATCATGAAAACAACAAGGATCAAGAATCCTTGGCTATTCCATTCATGAAATACCTGGATTAAATTGAGAAAAAATATATATCGAACTTGAATTATTATTTGTTTCTAAACTTTACTTGGGAAGTTCCATAGGCCCTTAGTGTTAGAACTACGCTCTGATGCCATGTGTAGAGACCCTTCTTAATTTGATACAAATATTTAACACAATTAACATAGATTTCCTTTCTCTATACGTAAATTATTCATTACATTCTACAAGCATAAATATTCAAATCTATTTATAGCATGAAAATAACTTAACACAATAAAATTTAATTACCTCTTCCTGATGCTAATTTCTCTGTTGACCTGGTTGTATAGCTTGTTGCTTTGCTGCTGCCTAATGCCTTGACCAACTCTACCCAAACCGACTAACCTCCCAGCTAGCTAGGAGCAGCCTGTCTGGATCCCTAGCTCCAGGAAACCAAAAGGAATCCTGGCCCCCATGCCCAAAACTCCCATCAAACCGGTGCCCCCTACTTCTGATTCACCAAAAACCCCCAACAAACCAAACTCCTCACACCACAGATCCCCATAGAAAATTCCCCCACAGAAATATCTCCTCTTCCTCCAAATGCTTCCTCCTCCCAAAAGAATAAATGTCCTCCCCATAAGACTCTTCCCCATCATATCCTCCTTCACCGACCCTCCTCCCTTCATTAATTTCCTTATCTCCCCCATTAATATCTTATCCCTTTATTTATTATCTTATCCCCATACTTATTATATTATCCCCTCCATTTAATGTTTCTTATCCCCTCCGTATACGTAAGTCTTTAATAAATTAAATTGTTAACCCCTTTAACTTATTACCCATGTCATTGAATGTGATATGTAATCAATTAATTAATAAATAAATATTTAATTAATATTATTAACGCTAATCATTATTTGATTAAAACCACATTAGGACAATTAATTATCAAATTAATAATAATTAATAATCCCTATACATCTATTTAAGTAGGGTTGTTACATAGAGGTATAGATCCATGAATCCAAGTGGTTTGATGTTACCTATGTCACTGCCTCCATGGCGTTGGGAAAATTACAAAGTGCTAACACATTCATAACTTAAGGTGGCCTAGCTCTGCCCTTTAGCAGCCAAGTGTAGACTTTAGGACCAACAGTTGTGTTGGAGGTGGCATAATTGCTTTAAATGCTTCTTGTTGATCTGTCTTGGTTTCCTTAGCTATTGATTTTGTTATCCATTATTCTACATACTCCCTCATTGGAGCAACTATTATTTCATGCTTGATATTTATTTAAAATAATTCATTCTCCATTTCTCTTAAATCAATGCTTAATTTATGCAATGTGTCTTCAATATCATAATTCCTATTTATATGTTAGACAAGAAACCTCTCTAGCTATTCTTCATAGAATTCAATTGAGTCACTAAACTCACTTTCCCATGAAAATTTTAATGCTTCTAGTTGTTCCAATAGATAATCCTCAGACATCATCATGGTATGCATTAATAAATTAGGGCCATCTAATTATTTAGTAATCCCAACAAGTTTTAGAAATATGTCAACCCTCTTAGTCTTGCCAACATCCAACTCAAACAATGATACTATTAAAAATATTTAGTCATTCTCAACTAGAAAACATTAATTTGTTTTATTCAAATACGAGAGGGAAGGTTTTGTTCTCTTCTATGGGCATTTCTCAATATTTAAACTTTTTCTACCAACATCCCCATGGTTTCCTTATAAAAACATTCATCACTTTCTAAGTCTATTTGAAGATATTCCCTAGAGTGCATAATCCTCGTTGAGAAACTATTTGAACTTAATGCTAACTCCCATATTTTAAGAATTAGGTATATTCTCTTATACATACCATCTCTGACATATTTTCTTTCATCCAAAAATAAACTAGATGAACCCCTCAATTTAGAATTTATTTCAAGGACATGTTTGAGGGTAAGTGTTGACTAAATTAAAGTTAAAGGCTCAGCAAATAATGGTTTTAGAATTAGAACTTCTCCAATTCCTTTATTATTTCATTTAGAAATGAATTTTCTTTCTCAATATGAAAAACATATACTTTTAGTTATTCCTTGGTTGCCTCATGAAATTGCACGATTTTCAAGGGTACAACCCTCTAAAAATCGATTTGTGATTTCCATTTTTCAGAGACTTTCTTATTTTTCATATTAAATTTGTCTATTAACAATTTATTATAATTTTTATTGTAGGTCACATGGTGAACTATGACAGATTCTTTATCAAATGTTTATGTCTCTTGGGTAGCCAAACCCTCAGCAATTTCCCTAGTTTCCATCAATCTTTATTCAGACCAGTTTGGTTCTTCTATCACTTCATATACATCCACAGCTTGGGTACTTTCCTCAATTTCATGTACATCCAATACTAGCTTCTAAGTTTATCACTTTCTTCTAATAGAAGTGTGTACAACATGAGATTTTTCCAAATTTTTCTTTCTAATGTCTTTAACATCATTGTCATCTAAATTTTTGGTAGATGTTCTTGTTGGATATAGACCACTACTCTTAGGTTTTGTGTTTTTAGAAGTACCTCTCTGTGAAATACTAGGTGAATTAGGGATATTTCTTCTTTCCTCTCTTCCCTTTTGTTTGTAACACTCATTAGTTCTTGCCAGGTCTTCAACATCATTTAGGGATCCTTCAATAGAGGCCTCACGGAGACTTTGGTTGTCTCCTCCTCCTTATTGGATTTTTTCAAACTTAAAAAAATAATAAGAGTATCCAATTAAGGACATGTGTGCAAAAAATACATTTTAAGGGTCAAAACCATCAATAAACTAAGATTCCATTAAACCAAGTGGATCGAATTGACCTACAAATTCATATAATTGGGAAATATGCTTGGAAACAATTTCCCCAACCCTTCATGGTAAATGAATAAATTGTTTCTTTCTTTTTTCATTGAAGAAGTGTTCCCTATATTTATACTATCTACAGAAATCGATGAGAAAGAGTTTATCAGACACATAAAATGGGAGCAAGAAGGGTTTCCCTTGAAAATCAAATACTCTCAGAAAAATGAAATCCTCTAAAGTATAAAAAATTTCTTTCTTGTTGAGAAAGGAGTAAACCTCTGGTGATAGTATTGATGTAGTAGGACCAAAAAATAAATTTATGAAATCACAAATAAAACCATTTTGGATTGCATAGAAATTGTATTGGGATTTATGTCTCCATAAATCCGGATACCAGATAGAAACTATTTCCACCTTGAAGTCAACACTCCTTTCCCTAAGAAAGTCTTTGAATATGCGGTAGTAGGATATATATTATATCAAATAATAATTCATGTAAAAAAAATTGGTTTTTATTAAACCGCCCATTTAAATGATATCGCATTTGAAATAATTTGGCCCAAGTCAATCAGGGTGTCTTCATGAAAAACAAAGTGAATATTATAAACAAATTATTTTTCCACAAAGGTTGTGGATTATAGTCCAATTATACGAGAGAAAGTTCCATTGATTTATTTTTACAGGTATTTCAAAGAACTTACCTCAACCTGATCAAAATTGGTATCAACTCTCGGGCTAGTGAGATTGTTCTCGAGGAGCTCTTCTCCTCCTTGGTGTTCTTTAAGAAATTCATCTAATTCCTAATTCTTGAATTGCATGGTGTGGTGTGGGAGTTCTAACATTCTATTAAAGACTTTGGGAGTCAAGGAGATTGGCGGCTTCCCCTTGACTTGAAAAATTCTTCTTTCTATGTCGATCTTCTCTATGAATCAAAGAACTAGTTATTTAAATTCCATTGCCTCAAGCACACAGTTGACCAATGTTGTCCATGAACTCAATAATTGGTTTGCTTACTTCCCTGCTAGGGAAATAGCTCGATACCTCTTATAATCTTATGAACAATAAAACTAATGATCTTCTCGTATGAGAGTGTTAAGTGTGTCTCTGCAATACAATTTCTTTATTCTACTTCAGATGTCTTTACACTGATTTTTCTTTACAAATAGGTGGTGCTCCTATTGATATAACATTTTTATAACATGGGAATTTAATTATTTATTAAATTTACCACATATTTCCTTGATTATTAACCACCATAACTCTTATTTCAAAGTTGCTAGCTTCCACGATAAGATTTAGAATTTATTACAAAGATTTACAAAATCTTTGTCACTTTAATAACAATATTAGGTTCACACAAGTGGCGGATGATGTGGTGGAGGGGAAGCAAATTCCATTTGGAAAGGTGTTCTGATGTTGGAAAACATGAAAAATGATTAAGTATGAAGGTGGAAATTGGGAAATGGAAAGTTCAATATGATGAATGCAAGATTGTGGGATGTGGGACTATGGACATGGAGCATCAAAAAGTAAGAAGTGGGGACTACCACATCCACATTGGTAAAAAAGCATAAGTATAAGAAAATGAGATTTTGTAGGTTTAAGAAATGGATGATTTGTTTTGGAGAACATGGGATTGCAAGTTTCAAAACACGAGCATGAGGGGAAAAGGTAATTGAATAGGAAGGTTGTCCTGTATCAAAATTCAAGAGAATTGGCTAAGTATGAAAAGCTAAGTAGTGAAATTTACATGACACATAAGTAGAAAGGATAATTTTGAGTGCTATGCATTTGCGGGTTGCATTACATGGACATTTGTAGGATAGGAATGGGTTCATCTCCCACAATGGGACTCCTGCAACACATAAAAATGACTAAGTGTTTCATTCATGAAAAGTGACTATGTATATGCTTTCATGTTTGTGATCCTGAAAACTTGATGTTAGCCTGATCCATGTTGAGATTCAACAAGAAGATCCTAGTGAAAATTATGCACCTGCACTAGGATGGAGCCTCGGGCTATTTTTAGGTGGAAGTCTATTTTTAGATGATGAGGAAATTCTATTTATAGATGGTGAGGGAATTATATTTATAGATGTATGTCGACTATTATTATCCCTTAATAATAGTTGGACAATAAATATTAGTCTATTCTCAATGAGCACTTGAAAATAGTTAACTGAAGTGGAAATTCAGTTAGATATAGGAAATTCGAGTTCAAAGGTTGATTGGTGGGACATGCAAGTCGAATTAGTTGTAATTGAGTGATTCAAAGTTGTAACAGAGTTGGATGTGTAGTTATGTGAGTTCTGAAGTAGTTTAACTCAGTTAAGTGAGTTAAGCTCAGTTGTTCTAGTTGTAACTAAACTTAGACTCGTAAGAGATCAATGAATTAATTATTAATTAATTCACAATCAGTGATCTCCCATGCAATTGAATATTTACCATTGTTAACTACATCCATGTCAGATCTAGTGGAGACCCAGTTGAGATAACAGGTGAAAGGGTCAGTTTGACTATCAATTGTGACATTAGTGAGTTCACTCATGCAACCACACACACAGTGGATGTGACCATGAGGATTACGCATCCTAGGAAAGAGGAATTCATTCATTTGCAGGGATTTCCATTAGCAGGGATTGCGTAGAGGATGTAGGTTGTCTGGAAGCAGTAAATTGGCACATGAATTTGTCAATTTTTGTATGACAGTGTGAGACGATTGTCTATTGTACTGAGATCTCTTGGATTAGAGTTTTGTATGAGATTCCTTCATGATCCATAATATATGATAGTGGGGTTTTTAGGTTTATTCTTTCCCGGTAAAAAATCTGTGTTATGTGTGATTGACCTTTCTTCTTGATATTGCAATTGACGATCGTGTTTTAAATTCCGCAAGAATATTTGTAGAAGTGATTATGTATTTAACAATGGCATATAATTTCTAGATAAGGAGAATCTAGGAAATACATAATTTGTATTAAAATTTGTACATGGTAACAGAGCACAGGAAATTGCAGATGTTGAGTTTGTGGCTGGATAGAATTCGAATTTGCAAAAAGAATTTCTTGGTGCTACAACTGATTCAAGATCGAAATGGATTTCAATGGCTTGAGGTTAGAGTATGCACTCGAGGGAATCTCAAACTAAATTTCTTGGAAGGACAGGATGGAGGCAGTACAAGAAGACAATGGCTTGAAGGAATTCATTGACAAAGATGTTCCTAAGCCAGATGTTGCAGATGTTGCAAATCTTGTTGCATGGCAAAAGAAAGTGGCAAAGGTGAGGAGTATCTTATTGGAGGGAGTACGAGACCACATTGTCTCAAGCCTCCATGGGAAAGTCACACCATATGAAATGTGGAAGACTTTGACGGATCTATTCCAAAACAATAGTGACCATACGAAATTGGTGCTCAAAGATAAACTCAGGAAGATCAAGATGGAGAAGGGTGACTCCATTCCAAAATATCTCATGAATTTTTTCCAATGTTGGGATGAGCTGGGGAGTGTGGGAATAATAGTCATTGATGATGATTTTTTGATCTTGGCTCTCCTAGGACTTCCCAAGAGTTGGCACAATTATCAATACTTTGTCAATGGAAGGGAAAATTTTCCAAATTGGGAATGACTATGGTCATATCTAGGGCAGGAGGAGTTCAGGTGGAACACCAGAGATGGATCTTCATCAAAGTATGATGATGAAGAGGATTTTGCTTTGGATGCCAAGGCAAGGGAAGAGAAGAGGAACAAATTCCATTCATAATCTGAGTCTAAAGGCAAGAAGTTGGATTTGTTCAAAGTGAAGTGTTTTTACTGTCACGAACATTGGTATCTCACTACTAACTGTCCGCAGAAGAAGAAGAACAAGAAGGTTGTTGGAGTTGCAGCTAGTGAGGCCTTTGTCTCACAATTTTAACTTGACTTTTCCTTGATCACATGCATGGCATCAAGTGTATTAGGATCGGTGTGGTATTTGGATAGTGGTGCTTCCTTCGACATGACGGGAGACAAGGATCTTTTCAGTGACTTGGAGGAGAAAGATCTCAAAATGCATATTGAGATGGGAGACGATGGACGATACAGTGTGACTGGCATTGGTACCATTACTTTTTAGAGGGATTCAGGTAAACCATTTCAATTAAAATATGTTATGCATGTTCCAGGTCTGAAGAAAAACTTGGTCTCAGTCACAATGTTGGAAGATAGAGGCTATGATGTTGTTTTCAATGATGGAAAATCCTTCCTGCGAAATAAAACAATGGGTAAAGTCAAGAAGACAGGGATGCGAGTTAAGAATATCTACAAGATGTAGATATATAGTTGCACTTCTATGGTGGGAAAGGCAGAAAAAATTGTGAGCTGGGATGAGGGTAAATTATGGCATAGGCGATTGGGCGATCTTCATTATGGAGCCTTGAAAATCATGCAGAAAATATCTACTAGACATCCAATGGGAACACTTGCTCAATTAGATCAGTGCAATGGTTGAACCATGGGGAAGTATGTAAATTCCACCTTTCATGAAAATAAGAACCGTGCTTCGGTAATCCTGGAGAGAATTCACACATATGTGTGTGGACCATTCTCGGTTGGTTCAGCAACAAAACATAAGTTTTATGTTAATTTTGTTGATGACTTTTCTCATAAATGTTGGATCTTCTTCATGCAGAAGAAGGACAAAACATTCTCAAAGTTCTGTGAGTTTAAAGCATTCGTGGAGAAAGAGTTGGGGAAGCAAGTGAAGGATATGAGGAGAAATAACGGTGGAGAATACATCTCTAATGAAGTTAAAGACTTCTGTAGCACAAAAGGAATTCGAAGAAAACTCATAGCACCTCATAACCCACAACAAAATGGGGTCGCAGAGAGGAAGAACAAAACGATCGTGGGTGCAACACGAGTGATGTTGCATGATCAGGGCCTACTAATGCATTTGTGGGCGAAAGCATGCAACACTGTGATTTATGTGCAAAATTGTTGTCCTCATAGAGTACTTGGCATGAGTACACCTAAAGAAGCTTTCACTGGTAAGAAACCCAATGTTTCTCATTTTAAGATTTTAGTCTCATCTGTTTATGTGCATGTGACCAAGAATGTCAAGAAGAAGCTGGAGCCAACTACTAAAGTTGGGATATTTGTGGGGTACATAGAAACACCCCATAATTATCGTGTGTATTTTTCTAACAGTAAGATGACTATTATGCGGCGGTATATAAAATTTGATGAGAGGAAAGCCATGCAGTTGTCACTTGAGAGGGAGCTAGACTTACATGCAGAGGATGAACTGTTGGTTCACAAAGATGAGTCTCAAGATATGGATCAGCCACATGAGGAGGTTCATGGAGTGGATGAAGCCACTCATGCAGAGCCATTCATCAGAAATGGCAGAAAGCACACCATGGAAGCTGATAGATTGATATTAGATATTGCACAGAATGTAGGAGCCCCTACTTCACAATGCAGACAGAGACAGTCTCTTGATCGATTTACTGGATACATGGCTCTCATGAGAAAATGTATTGTGACTGAACCATCTTCCTTTCATGAAGAAGTGCAGGATCCCACTTGGGTTGATGCAATGGTGGAGGAGTATGACTGCATTGTCAAAAATAGTGCATGGAAAATTGTCCCAAGACCGGTCAACAAATCAATGGTAGGTTCGAGATGGATATACAAGGTAAAGCAAGATGTTGATGGGAGTATGGAGAAATACAAGGCTATATTTGTGGCCCGAGGCTTCTCACAGATCGAGCGGATATATTATTATGAGACCTTTGCACCTGTCACAAGGTACTCTTCCATAAGATCCATCTTTGCACTCTAAGTGCAAATGGGTTGGGGAATTCATCATATGGATGTTAAAAATGTGTTTCTTAATGAGATCATTGAGGAAGAAGTGTACAAAGAAGAACTTGAAGGATTTGAGATATTCAGTAGTTAATTGCATGCCTATCAACTCAAAAGAGCATTGTATGGGTTGAAGCAAGCACCTCGTTCTTGGTACACTCAGATAGACAACTATTTCACTGGACTGGGCTTCACCAAAAGTGAAGCGGATGCAAACCTATACCAAATTGTCATGGAGGGTAAGCTTTTAATCATTGTTCTTTATGTTGATGATTTAATACTAACTGGTGATGAGAAATTTATACACTCATGCAAGGAGGACCTTGCAAAGGAGTTTGTAATGAAGTATATGGGCCTTCTTCATTATTTCCTTGGATTGGAAATATGGCAGTGAGATGGTGAAATTTTTGTGTCTCAAGGCAAGTATGCAAGGGATATACTGGGTAAGTTTCATAGGGAGGGTTGAAAATCGATGGATACTCCTCTTCTAGGAAACTGGAGGAAAGAGGACGCTACTTTTGAAGAGGTAGTGGAAGCTACTGTCTATTGATAGTTAGTGGGTTCGCTAATGTATCTAGGGAACATGAGACCAAACATTTGCTATGCGGTTAACCAACTGAGTCAAGCGATGGTTAAGCCTACCAAGCTCTTTTGGAAGGCGGGTAAGAATGTCCTGAGATACCTAAGGGGCACATATGAGTATGGATTATGGTATAGACAAACGAATGATGTGAAGTTGCATGGCTTCATGGATGAAAATTGGGCGGGAAACCCAACGAACAGAAAGAGCACATCAGGGGGGATATTTAGTATCATATCTACAGTTGTTTCTTGGTACAACAGGAAGCAGAGATCTGTGGCACTCAGTTCAATGGAAGCAGAATACATGGCAGCGAGTCAATATGCATGTGAGGTTATCTGGATGAGAAAGATCTTGGTTGGTTTGTTTGGTTCTCATTTAGATTTGACAGTGATTCATTTTGATAATCAAAGTTGCATTAAACTCTCGATTAATCCTATGTTTCATGATAGATATAACCATATAGATATCTAGTATCATCATATCAGAGATTGTGTCCAGCAAAAGATCATGTTGCTTCAGTACATTCCTACAAAAGATCAAGATGCAGATATGTTGACAAAGGTGCTCACCAGGAGAAAATTTGAATACTATAGAGATAGGATTGGGGTGAAGGATAATCCATTTCTTATTGAGAGGGAGTGTTGAGATTCAACAAGAAGATCCTAGTGAAAATTATGCACCTACACTAGGATGGACTCTCAGGGTATTTTTAGGTGGAAGTCTATTTTTAGATGATGAACAAATTCTATTTATAGATTATGTCTAT
>JASDQU010503521.1:33072-48021 GCA_032191745.1 Picea mariana | reverse complement strand
AGGAAGTAAAAGGCCTTTGATAAGAGAGATATTCCACTTCATCAATGAGTCACCCACCATATAGATCTCCCGCACTCCCTGACTTTTAAGAAGTAAAAGGCCTTGGAGAAGAGATAAATATTCCACTTAATTATTCGTGGCAGTATGGACTCCCCATGCATACATAATGTATTGATTTCTTATAAAGTCTAAAATGACTCCCCTCACATCAGACAAAGATTTCACTTTTTTATTCATGCAAGTATTGATTCCCCATGCATACATAATGTCTTGATTTCTTACGAAGTCTAAAATGACTCCCCTCACACATCTCAACGTTGGAGTTCTCAATTTCAATTCAAATAATTAATATTTTCTTATAAGTTCATTTTTCTAATATTTTCTTTTCCAAAAAATATAAATTTAAATAATGTAACGTAAAAAAATTACTATTATGTAAAATATAGAAGATAATTAATATTATAAAATTTAATACAAATATAATTAAACAATTTCCATTAATTAAGTTGAAAAAGATGTACACCTATTGACAATGGGCACATTTAATATGTTTTTAATACTTAATCATCGGTATTGTATGGACAAGATTAAAAAAATTTGGAATATTCTTAATCATCCCAATAAATTAATGGTTGTGATTTCAACCACTAACTTTCTCACTATTATAAAGACATCCGTTTACATGTTTATTTTTTTACTTTTACTTAATCATATTTAAAATTTATTATAAAGAAATGTTTATTTTTTTACTTTTACTTAATCATATTTAAAATTTATTATGATGGCTAGCTGATTGCCACCTCTGAGTGATTAATGTTTCGTTTTCTAAAGAGCCCAAGTTTTCCCACCACGATTTTTACTCCATCTATTATTTACTGGGCAAAATTTTCCTACCTAAAACTCTTACAGCCTCGTCTTACCGCGTCGGTTATTTAATACCCAAGACTCGATTATTTAAGCATTCACCAACCACGATTGACTTGTGACTGTGATAGTGTGATAATAATAGTATACAATCTATATGGATCTGAATAGAATATTCAGAGGGGTGATGGGGTCTCGCACTAAGCAAACCATAGCCACAGTGTGTGTTGGGATCTCTTCCTTCTGCGGTTTTCTCTTCCCGTGGCTACAATAGATAGGGAGTTACTTTGGTGTGTCAGATAGGTTGGATTTAGGAGAGAATTTATCGCAGGAATGATGGATTCCAACGAGGGGGTTTCGACGATTACAAAAATATTGTAGACTACTAAGGGGATCCTTCGAATGGGCAATTGATCTGGATCTTTCCAGTTGGACACTCTTTTGCTCCTGTTCTGGATCCCTTGTTGCCTTCTGTCGAAGATCTGAGTGTTTTTCCCTTTTTTTCACCTAGGCCACAGGAGCGAGATTTGGCTTGTGGGGCCGCTCTTCTCCATCAGTCCCCACCCATTGATGGTCCGTCTTTAGGTATGGATACCAATGCAACCACCCCAAGATCCTATCCACTCAAATATTTATGGGAAAGTAAATCCACAAGAGGTCAGGCTTCGAATTCTGGTGAGTGGAGGTCGGATCCGGGCCTCTCACATACGACCCATTTTGATGTTATTTTTCCAAAAAACCCATTTTTCACAGACCTGCAACAAGCCCTTTCTTTGCATGAAGGAAAAGATTTTGGTTCTAGTGACCCTTGTTTTGAAATATGTCCCCTCCAGTCAGCTTCTTTTTGCCTTCACTAGCATTCTCCATCTCCCCCAGAAGTTCGTAAATCCTTTTCTTTGGATCCATAATTTTCTACACGGAATCTCATTCCTGTCCTTTCTAGAGGAGGGATGAGAGGGGTTTAGTTATATTTCATTAGTTCCAATAGGTAGAAAGGGGGAGTCCTCCAGGAATAAGCATCTGAAGGTTTTAGAGGAGAATCCAGTTGTTAAAAAATAAAAATTGCAGGTGTTCCTCATCCAGATAAGTTGTTCCTGGGCAACGACGTCATGCTTCTAGAGGTATCGGATCTAGATGAAAGGGTTGTGGTGGAAAAAGAAAACACCCCATGCTTGGGCACCACTCACCTAAGGGCTTGGGTCCAAAATAATTGACCGGACTCTCTGAACGAGTTACCCTGTGTTCATCTTCTTTTGAAGGGTTGGTTCATGTTAAAATTTTAGAATGCAGGGGACGTGGAAAATATTTTGAGATTTCCTTGGTGTATAGACTCGACACCTCTCCTTATGAATAAATGGATTCCTTTTTTCGATGCAATTCATGAGTACATTGGCAAAATTATGGTCTGGGTTAGACTCTTGAGGTTTCCACCAGAGTGTTGGATGTTGGAATATTTTGGAAAATTTGGGAATACCCTAGGCACCTATCTCGACGCTGACATGTGTTTTGTCTCCTTTGGGAGGATGTCGATGGAAAATATTTTGGTATCCCTAAATCTCAGAAAAGGGTGCTCTAAATATCTACAACTATCCTAGGGAAACAAGGTCCTTATGTGGAGGCTATATTTTGAAGGCATACCCTTCAAGTTCCATTGATGCCAAAAACATGGTCATCGAGCCTCAGAGTGTTCTCTTTCAATGATTCACAAAAGGGATTCTTCCCCAGGTGGAAATTACAGTAAACAAAGATCCCAGCCTCATGGGTTTGCCTCTTGTGTTGGTCCTTCAAATCTAGGTAGATCGAAATTGGTTTCTCATGATGCATCACTCCAAGGTGGCAGGGAGGAACAATTGCACCAAGATGGGGTCACTTCCACCGCTTCAAGCTTGGGTTCAAGCTACAAGAAATCCACTTCAAATAATGGATCAACAATAGGATATCTACTACGGAATGGTATTGAAGCTCATATTCATATGCCTCCCAGTTCTTTATCTTGCTCCTTATGTTTTTACTTTTAGTGTTTGTCTTTTCTGGGAAAAAAATTGTTTGGTCATGTGAAGAATATCCCTTTCTCCCTGGAAGCTCGTCACTCTTACTCTCCCACATCCCTAGAGCCCCCTTTGTCCCAAATATTGCTGGCCTATTTTCTCATACACCCATCTACTCATTTACCTGGTCACTCACAAGAATCCTCAAGCATCTCCAAGGAGGAAATTGTTTGATACCAATTGAGAAATAGATCTATTCATGCCTCTAGAGAGTTAACTCAAAAATTGGATGGCCTGGGTTGAAACCCTACTCCCACAGTTTTAATTAAGGGGAGAGGGAGAAAATCCTTTCTAGAAAAATCTTAGTCTCGGGCAACCATTGACATGGTAGCGGGATGAAAACTTTCCATCAAAGGGTCCCTTAATGAAATTCCAACCCTGGGAGGGGGTTCAAAATGAAATTTTTCTGTAGGGGACTGGAGAACCTCTCAAGTAAATCCACCCTCCACAGGTTGGTGGAGTCAACTCATCTAGACATCATCATGCTTCAGGAGACACTAGGAGATGCAAACCTAGTGGTCCCTTTTTTGGAAAAAAAATTCATAGGTTGGAGTATTTTTTGGTTGGATGGTTCTGCAAGATCGGGTGGGTTGGTTATGGGTTGGAGGACCATATCCATTAAACTGGAAAACTCTTGGGGTTTTTCCTATGAAATTGGAATGACAGTCAGGGTGGAGGAACTTTGCATGAGTTTCATGATTCTAAATATCTATGGCCAATCTCAATATTGTAAAAGGTATTGGGACAACCTCATAGACAAATATTTTACAAAGGAAAGAAATCTCATACTCGGGGGCGACTGAAATTTCTCTTTGGGCCCTGAACAATCATGGGGACAAAGATCCTAGGAAGACGCTCAACAAAATTAATTTAGAAGAAAAATGAAAGCATCCAACCTAGAGAAATATGAGGACAAGGGGCGAGCATATTTCTAAAAGGCTAGATCATTTATTAATTTCCACCAATTTGGTGGAGGAACCTATTCTCCTCAGAAAATGGGTGGGCGCAGGAGGAGAATCAAACCACTTTCTCATTTTATTGGAGGTTGTAGGAAACTCAAGAAAACGAACAATCCATTTTATATTTAATTCAACTTGGTAGAAGGAGGAGGAATTTATCAAACTAGTAAAAGAGTTATGGATCCCTTTAAACCAAGATGAGAGGGAAACTATTCAATTTGCAAATAATAAAATCTCAAACATGCCACAATTGAATGGGAAAGATAGATAAAGAAGATGGTAGAGAAGGAACTGACTACCCTTAAGGATGAACTACAAAGAATTTATGACTATGAATATGGAGGTTTCTCATCTCTAGAAGAGAAAGAGGCTCTATTGATGCTAGAAAGAAAGAGGATACAACTCCTAAAATCAAGAGAAGAGGAATGGAGACTAAAAACTAGGGCCCCTTGGATACAAAGTGGGGATGAGAATACATAATTATTCCAAGATTATGAAAAATGTAGAAAAATGGAAAGCACAATTTAGTGACTAAAGGATCTAGCAAGGTAGCAATTATCTTCTTTCAAGGACCTCGCACAGCTTGGATCCCAACATTTCCAAACTCTTTTTTTTGCTGATAGGTAAGTAACCTTAGATTCCATCATTCATCTAGCCCTTAACTATTATATATTTGTGGAAGATGAAGACAATAGGTATTTAATGGATGACGTCTCTGAATAAGAATTCAAAGAAGTGGTGGTAAGTTTTCAACAAGACAAAATCCTAGGACCAGATGGGCCTTCCATGGATTTATTTGTTGGATATTTTGACCTAGTAGGAAAGGATCTACTCAAAGTTGTAGAAGAGTCAAGGGAAAATGGGTTTATACATCTTCCTTTCAATTCTACGTTCATTTTGCCCGTCCCAAAGAACTATGATCTAAATGAAATAGAAGTCTTCAGACCGATCTCTCTCTCCAACTGCGTCTATAAGGGGATAGAAAAAATTTCCAGTCACAAGCTAAAAGTGGTCCTCTAAAAATCCATATCACCAGAACAATTCAACTTTCTAGCAAGAAGGAAGAATATTCATGAGAAAATTTGTGTTTCCTAGGAGTCCTTAGACACCATAAAGACCCAAAAAATCAAAGGGGATATCCTCAAAATAGATCTCTCAATATCCTAGGACAGAGTCAGTTGGATTTTTATAAGTGTTGGGTATGTGTTATATTCTTTGCATGTTTGTGTGTGGGCACATCAGATATGACAACTGTGTCTGATGATCCCTCTAGTAGTTCTCTTCGTGTCATGTGGGTCGGGCGCTTTCCTAGGGGGATGCCCCCCCCCCCCCTGCTGGATACGCATAGCATTCGGGGCAATGCTTCGAAATTTGTTTTTTGTGCGATTTTTTCTATTTTTAGCAGTTTTGTAAATTAATATCGGAATAAGGGATTAGGGTTTTGGTATCTATGGAATACCTAAAAACATTTTATATATATTGTATGGTGAATGGTGAAATTGGATATAATGAATATAAGAAAGGTTTTCCCGGTTGAGGGTTTCCGGTATAAATCTCTATGTACTATGTGAAAGAACCATTGATTAAATTTTGTTTTTCTTAAGAATCTATATGCATTGCTTTACTTCATAGATTTAAAACTTACATGTGGTATCAGAGATCATGTTTGGCTTCAGAGGGACGCCTTTGTTGTTGAAGGTTTGGCTCAGTCTTGATAGATGAATTTTATCTTGGGTCTATGATAAACCTAGGTTTAGTGGGAGATTTTTTAGTCGATATTCGAGTATAAAAATAGGAATGGAAAGCCCATCTAGAATAGAGATAGAGAAGTTCAACGATAAAAACTTTGAGCTATGGAAGCTCAATATGGAGGAACTTCTTGTAGACGAAGAAAAATGGATCGTTGTGGATCCTAGTACACAACCCACTGGTACACCGTCTACTAGCACACATGCTAATAGTACACAAACTACTAGTACACCACCTACTGCTATGTTGAAGGAAGATTGGGAGAAGTTGGATAGAAGAGCGAGGGGTACTATTTGACTTAGCTTGGCAGATTCGGTTTTGTTGAATGTCTTGGGAGAATCTATAGCCAAGGAACTATGGGATAGTTTGGGGAATTTTTATCAATCAATGTCCATGGTAAACAAGTTGTTTCTTCGAAATAAGTTGTATCATCTTAGGATGGAAGATGGAGATTTTGTGATAGAACATCTAAATTCCCTTCATACTCTGGTAAGTCAACTTGTCTCTGTTAATATTACGATTGCAGAAGAAGATAAGTGTATTACTTTGTTATGTTCTTTAGTAGACTCTTGGGATAATCTGGTTGTAGAAATTGGTAGTACCACTCAATCTACATTAAAGTATGAGGATGTAGTTTCATCCTTGTTATCTGAAGAGATGAGGCAAAAAAGCATGGATAGTCATAGCACAGATGCTTTATTTATAAGAGGTCATCCCCAAGACAAGAATCTCGATAAGCTTTCGAGGGGAAGATCTAAATATACAGGTAGATCTAAGTCTCCAGAAAAATCTTTGAGGAAATGATGGAAGTGTGGTAAAACAAGGCATTATAAGAAAGATTGCAAGTCTAAGAAGGTTGATAAACCAAAGGGATATGATAGTACCTCTTCCACAGAGGCGAAAACCTCCATTGAAGAAGGAGGTGATGTTTACCTGGCATCTACAGCCACACATGCAGATCGTGATGTATGGTTGATAGACTCAGGTGCATCATACCATATGACTCCTCACAGGGAGTGGTTCTCTGAATATGAAAAATATAATGGTGGTGATGTATTCCTAGGAGATGACTCGACAACGAAAATCTTGGAATGTGGAAGGGTTAAGTTGCTACTAAAAGATGGAAGGATTAGAACTCTCCCTGGGGTTATACACATTCCAAAACTATCAAGGAGCCTAATATATGTAAGCGAGTTGGATGATGTAGGAGTGAAAATTGTATTTGAAAATAACACTTGCAAGATGGTACGAGGAGCAATGGTGTTGATGATGGGAGTTCAGTGTGGAACTCTGAACAAGTTTTTGGGAAGAACTTATATTAATGGGTGTAAAAGTTCTATTGTCCCTGAGCATAGAAATGAAGGAGACAAGACCAATACTGTCCCAAAAAATAAGACCATGTTGTGGCATCAAAGACTGGGGCATATTGGAGAAAAGGGCCTGCAAGCACTACACGATAAAGGTATGGTTGAAGGTATGTCTAATTTGACTCTGGATTTTGATTTCTGTGAATATTGCATATATGGTAAACAAAATCAAGTAATATTCTCATCTGGTGCTACAAGAGAAAAGGGGATCTTAGAGTTGATAGACAGTGATGTGTTTGGACCTGTTCCTGTTCCATCCCTAGGTAAATATGTGTATTATGTTTCATTCATAGATGAATTTTCAAGGAACACATGGATTTATTTTCTTAGAAAGAAATCTGAGGTATTTGATAAATTTAAAGAGTTTAAGGCTTTGGTAGAAAATTAGACAGAGAAGAAAATAAAGGTATTGAGAACAGATAAGGGTGGAGAATTTTGTGGAAATGAATTTGAAGAATTCAGTAAGTGTGGTACAACAAGGAAGAAGACTACTCCATAAACTCCTTAGCAGAATGGAGTTGCAGAAAGGATGAACATGACAATGATGGAAAAAGCAAGGAGCATGCTCAGCAGTGTCATGTTAGGACAAGAATTATGGGCAGAGGCAGCGGGTACAACATGTTACCTAGTCAATTGATCACCTTCATCAACATTGGATGATAAAACTCCACACAAGGTATGGTCTAGAAAGAAACCCTCTCTTCAAAATCTTAGAGTGTTTGGTTGCGATGCTTATGTACATGTTCCAAAGGAAAATAGAAGTAAGATGGATAAAAAGGATGAAAAGTGTATCTTTATTGGTTATAAAGATGGTGTGAAAGGTTATAAGATTTGGAACCCAGAAACTAAGAAAACTATTTACAGTGGAGATGTTGTTTTCAGAGAGCTAAAAGATGTGTCCAAATAGGAATTCCTACCAACACAAGACAAACCTAAGAAAATAGAGCTTGAGTTAGATGATGCAAAATTTGAATCATCTGAAGAAGAGGAAGCAAAAGAAGAAGAAGAAGAAGAAGAACCTCATAACCCAGTATTGAGGAGATCAGTGAGAGATAGAAGGCAACCAAAAAGGTATAGTCCACCTGATTTTTTTTCCAATTATCTATTACTGATGATGATCCCACAATTGTTAGGAAAGCAGTGAATTCAGAGGATAGTAAACTCTAGAAGAAGGCCATGGTTGAAGAAATGGATTCCTTGGATAAGAATGAGGCATGGGATATAGTTGAGTTTCCAGCTGGAAGAAAATCGGTTGGTAGCAAATGGTTGTTCAAGAATAAGTTTAATGCACAATCTAAAGTGGAGAAATACAAAGCTCGGTTAGTAGCAAAAGGTTATTCTTAGGTAGAGGAAATTGACTTTAGCGAGATTTTTTCTCCTGTTGCTAATTTAACTTCTATTAGATTTCTTTTATCTATTACTAATGCTTTTGATCTTGAAGTGGAACAGATGGATGTGAAGACAACATTCCTACATGGGGATCTAGAAGAAGAAATCTACATGAAGTAGCCAGAAGGCTTTGTAGTAAAGGGAAATAAAGAGATGGTTTGTAAGCTAAAGAAGTCATTATATGGTCTGAAGCAATCACCTAGGATGTGGTACCAAAAGTTTGACACATACATCCTTGGATTGGGATTTGTAAGAAGCAGGAATGATCACTGTGTATATTCCAAGCAGGTTGGTAATCACTTCATTCATGCAGTGTTGTATGTTGATGACATGTCGTTGGTAGGAAATAACCTGGACATTATCAAGGAGGTGAAATCGCATCTATCCTCCAAATTTGACATGAAGGATCTCGGTGATGCTAACCTCATTCTGGGAATGGAGATTAAAAGAGATCGTGAAAATAGGAAACTCTTGTTGAATCAGAGAAAATATGTTGAGATGATATTGCAAAGGTTTAATATGCATGGAAGTAAACTGGTCAAGGTTCCTATTACTATCAGTGTCCCAAGACACAGGAAGAAGAAGAGGACATGTCCCATGTTCTATATGCCAGTGCAGTTGGCAGTTTGATATATGCAATGGTCTGTACTAGACCGTACATTGCACATGCAGTGGGAGTTTTGAGCAGGTATATGTCAAAACTAGGGAAGGAGCATTGGACAAAAGTAAAGAGGGTCTTCAGGTATCTTTGTGGCACTACCAGTTATGGACTGTGCTACCAAGGAAGACCAGGGTTGGACATGGTGTTGGACATACATGGCTTTATTGATGTAGACTGGGCTGGAGATATGGATCACAGAAGATCTACAAGTGGGTATGTGTTTAACCTATTTGGAGGATCAATCATTTGGATGAGAAAAATACCGGCTATAGTGGCACTCTCAACTACAAAAGTTGAATACATGGAAGCCACTCATGCAAGCAAGGAAGCAGTATGGTTATGAAGACTGTGTTTAGGTATTGGGTTAGTACAATAGGCAGTGAGATTAGATTGTGACAATCAGAGTGCAATTTTCTTGGAAAACAACCTAGGTTATCATTTGAAGACAAATCATATTGATGTTCAATATCACTTTGTGAGAGACATGGTTGAGGAAAAGAAGGTGTTGCTGGAAAAGGTTGACACTTTGAAAAATGTTGCAGATTCATTAACAAATTCTATGCGCATAGAAAAGTTCTCCTGGTGTAGAGTAACAATGGGCATTGCTACCTTGGATTGTTGACTATATAATCCCCTAGACCCCTCGATGCAAAGAAAACAACAAGTGGGAGAATGTTGGGTATGTGTTATATTCTTTGCATGTGTGTGTGTGGGTGCATCAGATATGACAACTACGTCTGAAGATCCCTCTAGTAGTGCTCTTTGTGTCATGCGCACCGAGAGATTTCCTAGGGGGGTCCCAGGGGGGGTAGGTATGCCCCCCCTGGTTACACATAGCATTCGGCAATGGGCGGTAGCCTGGGGCTGACGAGGTTCAGGGCAGCGCCTCGATTAATTTTTTTTTGGTTGTTTTGCTATTTTTAGCAATTTTGTAAATTAATCCTGGAATAACGGATTAGGGTTTTGGTATCTACGAAATACCTAAAAACATTTTATATATATTGTATGGTGAATGGTGAAATTGGATATAATGAATATAAGAAAGGTTTTTTTGTTTGAGGGTTTCCGGTATAAATCTTTGTGTACTATGTGAATGAGCCTTTGATTAAATTATGTTTTTCTTAAGAATCTATATGCATTGCTTTACTTCACAGGTTTAAAACTTACAATAAGGATGTTGTTAACTCATTTAGTCTTTACTCTTCCTTTTATAAAATGGACTATGAGTTGTATTATGTCATTTTCCTTTGCAGTGCACGTAAATGGTGCATCCTCAGCCTTTTTCAAAGAAGAGAGAGGAATTAGGAAATCCTGTCTTCTTTCCCCTTACTTTTTCTAATGGTAGAAAAAGGGCTCACTTGGGATTTAATGGAAGAAAAATGCAGAGGGGATTTTCAAGGGGTCTCTTTCTCACAAACCCTTAGACTCTCACATCTACTATTTATGCATGATGTGCTAATTTTCTATAGTGGACAGAGGAGACATGTAAAGAATTTAAAGAGTATACTATACCTTTTCAATCAAGCCACTAGTATGCATATCAATGGTAAAAAATGTTGATGAATTGGATTGGTTGTCATTTATTTCAACCCTTGAATAAAGTCTGATAGTGAATTCTGGTAGAAAAAAGGTTTGGGTAATGGACATAAGTTTTTTTTATGGATAACGGTATGAGTTTTGATATATTTGTAGGTAAAACTATTCTAGATGGATAGTACATGTCATGTCATTTCCAATGGTATGTGGAACATCACATAACTCATCACGGTTAGATATTTATGGCCATGTGAAGTTGGAGAACCCTCATGAGTCATCTACAAGCCCCAAAAAGTCAAAGTGTTTGCAAAATAAATTATTTAAATAATAAAGCTAATGAAGACTTCCTAAAATAAGGAAAGTGGGATGCTACATGAAAGTATAAATAAGAGGCAAGAATCTCTCATTTAATTACACTTGAACATATTGAATATCTTTTGTTGTGTAAGGCTTATTGCAAGTACTCATTGATACATTTAAAGTTGCGAAAGTATGAGGTAGTATGAAGGGTTGATGACAAAATTTTTGGAATAACAACGAATACTAAAAGACCCTAATTTATGAGGCATATGTGGGCTCACTGTGTATTAGGGTGCATACGTACACGGGTTGGTAATGTATTAGGATGCATACATGTGAATAAATCCATGGAAACTTGAGAAGATGAAGATGTAGAGGCTCTAGATTCTGAAATCAAGCTCCCAGGAAGGTCTCCAATGCTCAGATACATCAGATCTATCCATTGGTTCAAAAGGTATGTCTTACTTCTATGAATAATTGTATTTTTATGTATGCATGAGAAATGGTTATAGAGATTTGATAATTCTCCTTAGAGAGACTAGTGGTTGCAAGGGATCTTATGTATAAGTCAGATATACAGAAATACAGTGTTGGTGTATTTATCATTGATACTTCTTGTTAGAGTTGAGGAACATCTTGTATTTCTTGGCATATGGATAAGGGTTTTTGTGGTACATGGTTGAGAGCTTGTATTGATTGATGTATTAAGAAGTTGAATATCAGAAGGGGTTTGAACTCTAGATCATGTGAGGGATATTATACTTGTTCATGATTACACACACTTATGGCACATGACTAGAGAGATATATAGAGTTTTTTGGGTAAAGGTTATGTATGAGGATGCATGCACATGGTACATATATAGTCTAGACATAGTGATAGGTTACATATCTATGTGAAAGAAGTTACAGAGGCTAGAAGTTTTCATAATAAAGAAAACCATTATTTTCAGAAGGAATACACAGGTTGCATAACAATTTGGTCACATACATGCGTGGGTTGTATAACAGATAGGGGACATACATACGCATGTTGCAGAACTATAGGTCGTGTATCTATTGTATTTTGGTTGATACATGTTCAGTTGAAGTACATGTTGATTACAGGGCAATAATACAGGTTAGTTGTTGTTCAATGGTATAGGTTGGCACAGTTGTATACTGGTATATATCATAGTGATAGTGTGATAGTGGTTCCAATATTTTACTTATATTTTATGGTGTTTGGATGGGGCAAGGATAGGTGGTTGTAGCGACCTTCTGGTTGTAGCTGGAGAACATAGGGGGTTGTAGCCTCCTTCTAGTTGTAGCTAGAGAATTGGGGAGTTGGATCTTCCCTCAGGTTGTAGCCTAAGAAACTGGGGGTTGGAGCCTTCTTCCAGTTGCATCTGGATAAAAAAGGAATCTGGTTCTTCCAATGAATGTTTCAAGACATATAAGAAATATCATTATGTGGTTTTCTCCCTCTTTGGGTTTCCATGTAAACACACTGTTGTACTTTGTATGTGTATGATTGCTCATTTTTTCATTGTTTATTTACTCTACAATTATTGGATGATAATGCTACATTGTTATAACACTTGCATTATATGGTGAAAAAGGATTAAATTTCTCTATTACTGATTCACCCCTCCTCTCAATAATCTAACAATTGGTATTAGAAAAGATTCCTTCATAAATCAATTTAACCACTGAAA
Source organism: Picea mariana (assembly GCA_032191745.1). Classification (NCBI taxonomy): domain Eukaryota; kingdom Viridiplantae; phylum Streptophyta; class Pinopsida; order Pinales; family Pinaceae; genus Picea; species Picea mariana. The sequence continues at coordinate 35,452 of JASDQU010503521.1, read as the reverse complement.
GGTATATCATGGAGAGAAACATGTATAAAAATGGAATACCACAGTTTGATGGGAAAAAAGTATGCATTTTGGAGAAGAAGGATGAAAACATATATACAGGCACAAGGATTTGAAATTTGACAATCTATATAAGATGGATACAAAGAAACAACAGTTTCGTCAACAAGTGAAAGAGAAATAAAACTCGGTCAAAATAATTCCAAAGCCACAAATTCGCTTTTGGATGGTCTTGGTGAATTGATTTACCCCAAAGTTATACATTGTAAATTTGCTAAAGATATCTGGGACAAACTTCAAAATATTTATGAACGATATTCAAAAGTCAAAGAAGTAAAGCTTCAAACATACAGAGGTCAGTTCGAACAACTAAAGATGAAGGAAGATGAGAATATTGCAGATTATTCTTATAAGTCAATGAAACAATAAATGCAATCATAGGATTGGGAGAAGAAATCAAAGAATCTTTAATTGTTCAAAATGTACTAATATCTATTCCTATGAGATTTGATCCTAAGATATTAACACTAGAAGAAAGAGCACATCTAAATTCAATAAGCATGGACAAACTACATGGAATATTCACAGCATATGAAATGAGAGCTAGACAGAAAAATCCAGATATAAAAGAAGCATATTTCAAATCATCCAAAAGGTCAAAGAAAAAGGGAAATCAAAAGGAAAAAGAATATAGAAGCAACAGTGACATCTCAGAAGATGATGAAGAAGTGACAAACTTTGTCAAAAGATTGAACAAGGGAACCAACGACATATATAGATGTAAGCTTCCTTTGATTTTTTTTAATTATGATGGTGTTGGTCATTTTCTAAAAAAATGTCCTCATAATAAAAATAAGAGGAATGATTAAGATTACTCAAATAGAAAAGAAACATATAAAGGCAAAAGAACCACAAATAAAATTTTCAAGAAAATCTTATGCACCAAAGAAGACATCTCATCATTAGATGAATATGAAGTCAGTGACAGTGAGACATAAAAAGTTCTATTCATGACAGAAGAAGACTCTGACAAAAAAAGACACCAAAGAAGAATATGAAAAGGCTGAAGAAGAATATGAAGAGGTAGAAGTTGACTACCGAGAAGAATTTTTGTGTTCCATAGAAGTTATTAGAAGAGAGAAGAAGAAAAAAAAAATCTACAAGAAGAACTAGACAAGAAATAAGACACTCAAGAACTAGAACAAATGATCACAAATTTGAAGATTAAAATAGAAGAAGATAAAATAATTGAAGAAGCACTCAAAGAACAGCTACAAGAAAGAGACAGGATCACTGAAAATTTGGAAGTAGATATTGTCACATTAAGAAAGGATCTTCAAAAGAAAAATATGTAGAACAACTCAAAAGTTTTGGATAACATTATCAGTAGTCAAAAGCCTCATCATGGCAAGTACGAACTTGGATAAAATCAGATAGAAAAGGGATCAAACTCCAAAACAAGAGAACAAGAAACATATCCAAAAAGCTCTACAGAAACAATCAAAGGGGATATGAAGACCTAAAAAGAATATTACTAGGACACTCCTCCACCAAGAATATTCATATTTCAGAATCAATGACTGATAGATAGGCCTTAGGAAGAAGAAGGATTCAAAAGAGGAACTGCTTTCAGAAGATACTCCACTCCCAGGTATCAAACTATATTTTTTAGTTTATTTTATGCATGTAATAATTTTGGACATAAAGATATGAATTTAAGAGATAACAACAAGAAAATAAACAACTTTGAAAGACATACATAAAAGGGTTATCCAAGAAGCCTCAGTGAAACATATAGAAAAAGTTTCAACATGTTTGTATCATTGAGCACTGAAGTGGAATGCTGCAAGTGTAACAAATTTGGACACATGGACAAATATTGCATAATTATAGTTCCTCCTAGAGAACCACAAAAGAACAACAACAATCACAGACAGGAAGCTCAGAAGAGAACATGGATAAGAAAACAGAATTGATATGGAAATGAAAAATGCAAACTTGCTCTACAAGATAAGTAGAAGAAACATGGTTAGTATGTTGACAATAGTTGTTCAAAACATGTGACATGTGATAAAGACAAGTTTTTTACATTAATAAAGGAAAGAGATGGATCAGTCTCCATCAAAAATGATGATTTAGCTAAAATCATTGGAAAAGGCACAACTAGAATTGGAAAGAAGAATACCAAGGAAGAAAATTTTTTGCTAGTAGAAGATATGAAACATAATATTATAAGTGTGATTCAAATGTGTGACCATAGTCATAAAGTTACTTTCGATTCACAAAAATGAAAAATAAGAAAAGAAGGTTCAAGAAAATTGTTTGGAACAACTACAAGAACTTCAAGCAACATATATGTACTAAGTGAAATTGGAAATGAAAA
>JASDQU010503519.1:65657-88843 GCA_032191745.1 Picea mariana | reverse complement strand
GTATGTTACCATTATGTTTTACTTTTTATTTAAGGCTTGATGGTGTAATATATACGACTTTTTATGTTGTTTGTTCAATTGGAATTTCTTCAATGTGGGCATTAGAGATGACACATGTTACATTCCCAGTCAACTAGAGTCATGGTTTTTTATCTTACTCATCCACTTGTATTTGGTTAGACAATGGCTAGAGGTTATGCGAAATCCATTGTTATGCATTAGATGGATTTCTGTGAGTCCTTCATCGTGGCTTGTTTTTGTTTCTCAAACTATATCATTAAAACCTAGTCTTTTGGATGTCCATGTGAATATTATAGCATGAAGAGAAAAGAAAAAAAAAAGAGAAACAATACATGCATTGTCATGATTTTTATTTGAATCTAATACAACTACAAAAGCAAKTGTATTTTGTTAAAATTTCCAGGCCATGGTAGGAAAATTCTACACGAAAAAACCCTAACAATCAAACAAAAAACTTTAAGYACTATCAAAACTATAAATTTTGAATATGTTAATCTATAATTATTACCACTTCATACTAAAAATATAAGACAAAAAGCACAAAACTAAACACTCAAACMTGCAACTTRCTTTTCATTAAATCTAGAAAATAATACAATGATGCAACTAAAAAATATTATGCTAATCATTAGCACACAACTCAATCTCACACTAAAAAAACATTGAGAAAATAACAAAAAMAAATGTTGCCACCTTGCCTTTTCATAGATAAGGAAGGGTAGAGGAGAAGAAAAAGACAACCCATCCCTATGGGCACCAAAATTATAAAAGTAAACCCTTAATCTAATTATGTCTATGGAAGTGCACCCTCCCTATCACATAAAGTTCCCTTAGTTCATGTGCTTAACATAACTATAGAACAAGAACATACCGAAGATAAAAGGAATCTAAATTGTGATGTTAAAACYGAAACAATTCTAATAAAATTGTAAGTGGATGAGGTTGGCACATGCATGCTTGTGCCCTCTCAATATCTATCTTACATAGCTGCAACAYAATACCCAAAACAACMTGGAATTGTGCCCTCATCATGAATGCACAATTACCCTGCAMAMGAATCCAAATTATTGATCTTGTTGTTGGTGCACCTCTACTACTAAAGCATACTATTGTTCCACTATGATAAAGAACAATGACTAATGAAATAGACAAAGACTAACATTCTCTATTTGAAAGGAAAGTTTCTTGACCAAACCAAGTCTCTACCTCTATATCTCAAACTTCCCCTATGTTAGGGGATTTGGCATCATATTAACTATCTATGAATGTAAATAAATATAACCATGGGTCACTATTTACTTTTGTACTCTAAAATATCTTTACTATCTTCAAAGTGTGATATTGTTGAGAAGGAAAAATTTATCAACAACCTACCAACCTCTTGCATTCTTCATGTCAATTTCACTAGTCAAAATATTCTTACACCTCAACATGAGTTGTTCAAGACTTCCTGTAATGAAAAACTCATCTTTTTAGAGGGCCAAGATAAGTGAATCAATTCTATCTAAAAAGGAATTAAATTTTCCACTAAACTTGAAAAATTCCAATTTGATTAAAGCTCATCGATACTAAAATACCAAACTCGTGGTGCATGAATCAACCCATACATGGTATTCTTCAATCTAAATTCATGTGTATCTCATCCATGAATCTAAAAAAAAATTACGACCAAAGAAAATACGTCATCAAGATCACTCCTTCTTTCAGAGATAATCCTTTGGAAACTAAAGTAAGAGTATCATAAAGGACAACTCCCTCTTTCTAAGAGAGTCCTTTGAAAACATGTCCTGAAACTCTTCAATACTCCAATCAATTGCATCCTGGAACTAATCACTAATTCTATGGTAGGTTTAAAAATTGTCTCCATAAATTTGAAAGTACACTCCCCCATCATGGCATCCTGACATACTCACTATAATGATCAATAAGTAGCCTGTAAAGGCCACCATCTCAAATTCCTATAGCCATAACTTGACCAAGTTTGAGGACAGTTTTTTTAATGATCACTCGTTAACCATCAAACTCAACCATACATTGTAGATATGTCATGCAAGAAACCAAAATAAATCTGTTAAAGTATAAACATATAAGACATCATCTAGCTCAAGAACATCACCTCAAGGCATGTGGAAATAAAAAAGCCCAATCTAGTTACTAGACAAGTAGCACTATTTCCCAACTCCAACTATATTCCATACACTTGTTCTTGAAGTCTATTGAACACCTTCCTATTGAAGGTCATGTGTCTGGATGCTCCATTGTCCACATATTACCCTACACAAAAAACAATGTGAATGGAAAGGCATGATACTATGGAAAAAGTTGTCTCAAGTCTAGATGTTAACTCATCCACTCCATATAAAGATTCCACAACCCCTACAAACTACTTATGTTGTTGCTTATCTTTCCTCCTTTTGGGATATTAAGATGCATAGTAATCCTTCTTGTGGCACTTAAAACAATTCATTTTACTAAAGTCTTTCTTCCTATGATATAAATAATTTGATTCTTCCTCTGTTCCTTTCTAACCCTTCTTGGGTCATCCTTTATTACATCCTCTCCTCATCTTCTCTATAAGGGTTAGGTTCTATATCTCCTCCACTCTAGTGAAAATAGAATCTAATATGGTATTCTCCTACATGAACCCATCCAAGGCTTCTAAAAGGTGGGAAGCTTCTAACAAGCATAAACACCCCGAATAAACATGTCTTGGGATGAATGGAACCGATTCAGTTCTATAGGCACCAACTCCTCATCCTCCACCTTCACCTCAATAACAATGCATTGATCTCAAAACTCAATGATCTTCATCAAGTAGTTAGCGACCATACTTGTGTCACTCATGTGAGTGATTGTGAGCTTCTTTTCTAATAGCATGTTCCAGTTAACATTATCACTCCAATACATAGTGACTAAGGCATCAAACATGTCCTTTGTTAATTTATTCTCCATTATATGAGGATTCAAATGATCCTCTATTGAATCAAGGATGAATCTCTTCACCTTGGCTACCTTCTTGTTATGATCAACTAGCTTTGTGGGATTGATAGAGGTTGTAGCGTGCATTTCATAGTACAAAATTGGAAGCACCCTCCAACATGAAACACTTTAATACCAAGGGTATTCATTCCTACAACTCCTACAACAATACTATACCAAATATATCAACCTAAATAAAATCAAATTAGAAACCTATGATAGGTGAAAATCAACACTCTAATCATTGGAGTAACTCATGCATCATGCACAACAACCTATCACAAGTCTTGGTTTGCTTCAATCATTGAAGGGCGGGCATCACACCTAATAATATCCTCCAACAGTATCTTTCACACGAAACAACCCACTCCATACACATATTTTTGAAAATCTTAGATAACATACTTTGATACCTTGTTGTAATTTTCAGACCATGGTAGGCAGATTCTACACTTTAAAAACCCTAACAGCTAAACCATGAAAACTTTAAGGACTATCAAAACTATAAACTCTAAATACACTAATATACTAACACATCATACTGAAAATATAGGATAGAAAGTATAAAACAAAACTCTCAAACCTGCAACCTACTTTTCGTTAAATTTGAAAAAATAATGCACTACTATAGTTCAAAAATACTCCACTAATCACTAATACACAACTCAATCTCACATTCAAAAACATTAAAAAAATAACAATTCCCAACCTACCTTCTTTATAAATGAGAAAATCTAGAGGAGAAGAAAAAAACAACTCATCCTTATGGACACCAAAATTAAAAAAGAAAAATCCTAATCTAACTTTACGTAGGGAAATGCACTCTCCTTGAAACTAGAAGCTTACCTAGTCCCCGTACTTAAGATAACTTTAGAATAAAAGAAAAATGAAGATAAATTAAGCCTACTTATGTTGGTGAGGATCAAGGTGTTTTCACCAATGGGTAAGGTTTAATCCCCTTGAGGGGTTTTCCTGAAGCCATGGGGTGATATTAAGGTAGTGGTCAAATGTGTGGTTACACTCAAAGAGATTATATTAAATCATATCGTGACTTGTGCACATATATGGATGAAATACTGCCTCCATGTTCTTCAAATTTCAACCCTGAGGGTTAGCTCCAGTGGTATTGAGCCTTCTCAAAAGGTTGGAGGTTGCGGGTTCAACCCTCTAGAGCCCCTCGAGGTTAGACACAGTAATAAGTGCGAACAATTTATGATGTTTACCATCCATGGATCATGAGGAAGTACTAAGTGGTTTTTATGTGATTTTTTTCTTGTTAAAACAACCTACTTCTAAATCTAAAAATCAAATTCCAAAAGAAGAAAAACATCTRTTATAAAATTGCAATGCTAAATCTAGAACACYAGTTACAAAATTGGAGGTGGATGAGAYTATTKCATGCATGYTAGAGGCATGCATGAGCCTTCTCAATCTCTATCCTACATAATTGCAGTGCAATACCCCAAACAACCTAGTGATATGCCCTCATTCTCCTCAGTTGCACCCTCATCGTGACTACACAAGTACCCTACACAAGAATCCGAATCATTGTTGTTGTTGTTGTTGTGCCTCTGTCGTTAAAGAAGATTGTTGTTTTACTATGGGAGAAAAGAATGATTAATACAATAGGTAAAAACTAACAAGTTTAATGAGGGTTATTGTAGAAAATATGGTCGTTACAATGTTTCAAGGCTTGTAGTACTTAAGAAGGATATTCAAGCCCCAAGTATGTGTACGATATTTATTAGTAATTAGCCATGAAGAACTTGTCTAGAAATAGACCCTGCAAAGGAATGTCATGAGTTGGAATTAACATATATGTTAGGCTAATCTTCACTAAATAATAGAGTGATTAAGTTAACCTTGATCTAGTCAATCATGGGTTTATCATAGGGAGTCTACTGGCCCATGGTATTTGACATGATGAAGTATATTTAGAGGCTCGATATACTTTGTTTTAAGGTGCCCAAGTTGGCTGACTTGGTCAATTTGACAAGAGATATCTTTGAGGTTAGTTTTATCGATGAAGGGTTTCTAGGATAAATCTTTTATACAAATTTATATATTTGTTTTACTTATCTTGTTATACTTAATTTTAATACCATAAAGATAACACAATAATAGGTAGCATTGATGCCAACTATTATGGTCTATCAAGTTCGATTTACTCACAAAGACGATGAAGGTGATGAGCGCAAAGATTCATTGGTCGCATCTATATGTCACCCAAAAGTTTACACATGCAAAAGAAGGGATTTTTTTTATCTTGTTGATAATAAAATAGAATATATATTTGAGTGAAAGATTCATCCAGGTCCAAATTATGGAATTCCTATATAAGAAAAATGTTACAGAACTATTCTCATGATTCTCATGGTCATCCTGTAAACCAATACACAACTTAAGATTAACATATATTTTCATAATGGTCTTTGAAAATTCTTGTCATGGAAGTGAATGTGTGTCCTTACTTGTTTTTGTTGTAAAGGTTAATGTTGGATACCATGTTCAATAACAATGGAGAACACATTTTTATTATGGAAATAAAGAATATTATTTTTTTTTATTAATTTTATAATCATAAAATTATTGTTAATAAAAAAATAAGGGTAATAGTTGCAAAGCTGCCTTAACACCATGTATTGCAATTTTAAGAATTAATTCACAAAATTATGGAAACATTCTTATTATAATTAATTTACTATTGCTATTAGATGACTACATGACTAGATATTGCTCTTTTTTAATTGAAATAACTGAGCATTTTAATTAGAAAAAATAATTGAAAAACCCATGTATAAATTAACACTGATACAAAGTATTATTAATAATTAAGTTAAAAAAATGAAATTATAAATTAATAGACATATACTATGAACAATAATGTTACTATATGTCTTATGTCGATGACTAAAACTAATAAATCTTGAAATTTTGGATAGGAACTAGTAGATTTAGAATAATTTATAGTTGAAATCTAAACAATTTGCAGCAAATTAAAGTTTAGATTAATAACTAGATTTAATTATTAATCTTACAGTTGATTTTAATTTTAAAAATATATAAATAGGAAGTCAACAAAGATGGGTTATATCAATCTTCTGAATTCAAATATGATAGGTTAATAATGTATCAAGTTCTATTAATAAAGTATTGAATAATATGCAAAATTAAATTCTATTAATAAAGTATTGAATAATATGCAAAATTAAATAATAAATTAGATTTTTTTAGGAATTATTTAAATAGTATCTAAGTTCTATTAATAAAGTATTGAGTAATATGCAAAATTAAATAACAAATTAGATTTCTTTAATGGTTGTTTAAATTTTTGGATTAAAAGCTCTGTGGACGCTGAAATATGCCATCCCATAATGAGTTTATCCATACAACTCATAGTGATTTTTATTATATGTAAACCATACACGCTCCAAAAACATCCCTATTATATGACTTTCATTATCCAACAACATGCATAACATAAATAATTGACATTGAATTATATATATATAAAATTTGGAGGTTCATTTTTTAAAGTTGAAATCCAGAGTTAAGTTTAAACCTTTTAATATATATGTTAAGTGTATTAAAAACTTCTATGTCGTCTTAGAAACAAAGATGGAAAGGGAAATGAAAATTTTAAGATTGTAAAACCTATAAATATAATTTTTTAGAAACAAAGATGGAAAGGGAAATGAAAATTTTAAGATTATAAAACTTATAAATATATTAAATAAATATTTTTTTATGTCGACAAATGTTTACATTGGAGCAACCAAATTTAAATTTACATGATGATGTATGCATCACTAACATAATTAGGTTACAAGGATAAATATATTCAACTCTATATGATTGGATTTATTGTATATTTGACGATGCTATACGTTAAAATTATTCTCATTTGTATTCAAAACACTATAACATATTTTCCCAAACATGGAATTGAAAATTCTCAGTGGATGAAGACAAAGTAGCCAAGTAATCTTTTCACAATAACGGAAAGAGCTGGTGGATATCATGAGCCCAACAATTTGTCACTTCGAAATTATCCAGAAATTCAATTTTCACTAGGGAAAGGTATTCATAGCTTACAAGGATAATTTAGTAATTTAGTGATAAAATGATCTTATTATGTTACAAATATAATAAATCTTTGGATAAAAAATTAATTAAATAATCTTTTTCCATCATAAATATTATAAGGATTTGGGAAAAAACTAGGGTTCATCAAAATTTCATCATAATTGATTATGATTTTGTTTAAATTTAAAAACTAGGGTTCATCAAATTTCATCATAATTGATTATGATTCTGTTTAAATTTTGACCATAAAAGAGAAGAGTCGTAACTACTCCGTTTGGAATTATATGGAAAGCTGAACATAGAATATCTTGCAAAAACTTACAATAATTTCAAAGATAAAATCTAAGAAACCTGGAATGAAGGATTGCAAGAGTTTAAAGATTATATAACAACACACAGTTGGGGCAAATATTATGGAATGGATGTAGTTGACAATTAGAGGGTTTGATAGAACTTTGGTTGGAATTGATTATGTTTATTTGTTGAGACTTTTTTCTTCTTTTATAATACATGATTTGTGGATGTGTATGTGGGAGATAATAATAATATTTGTGTGATAAACAATATTGAATTGTTGAATCACATTGCTCTTCTAATCATTTGAATAATTTTTATATAAAATTTCATTTCCTCTTTACACATTTTTATTCATTGAAATGAACAAAAATATGTGAAGAGAAAGTAGCGTGATACAAAAGTGAGAATATGTTATAGAATCTAAAAATTTGTGCAATACATAAGTAAAAATAAGTCATACTAGCACAATACAAAAGTGAAAATACGTGATATAATCTATAATTTTTGTGATAGAAAAGTGAAAGTATGTCATATAAGCTAGAATTTGTGCATTACATCCCAAAAATAGGATTAACTCATTATAGATCCATCTTATCTTGGTGGATCCTAAGTAGCTTAAGTCACTAAAAGACTTCCAATGTTTCTCGATAGATAATGCATATAATGTGTACGTATTCAAGGAGTATTATACCTCTTGTTGGCCCTTGGTTATGGAAGCAAGCAAAGATCAAGGAAGAAAAGGCGAAATGCAAACTTCGCAGAAGGCACAGTGACTGTTACTGGGTCGAAGTGAGCAAAAGAGCAGAAAAGACGGAGCGAAGTAAAAGGAAGCAAGCCGTGGAACGAGGAGATCGAGGATGACAGATCAACAAGGAAGAAGGATCGTGGACAACCCAGCAAGCGGAAAAAGCCACCGTTGGATTCTTTGGAGCACCGCACAAGAAGGAAGGAAAGATAGGCTGGTGAAGCCCTGAAAACGCGGGTTAAGTTGACCTAGGGTTTTAAACACCTAGGGTTTTGGTATCTAGGGTTTTGACATCTAGGTTTCGACCTAAGGTTTTCGGTGAGTTATTGTAATGTATAAATAAGAACCTAGATGAGGAAAGGGGGTTCGATCTAGTTGTATTGTTGTTATGAACGATTATTGCTGTGTGAGAGAGAAGTGCTAAGTGAGAGAGCCTTCTGGTATTGTAAGATATTCAACTGGGTGCACAGGTCAAGTCCTGTAGCTGGGTGCGCAGGAAGGGGAGAGATAGAGAGAAGAAGAGAGAAGATCTGCTAGCTAAGAGCACATATAAAAACTATATGCTTCATCCTAATATATTATAAAGCACAGTTATGTGGACGTAGCCCTAGAGAGAGGGTGAACCACGTATATTTGGTGTTGTGTGTGATTGATACTTTGTTCTTTGTCATTGATACTCTGCTATTGCATTACTGTGTTAGATCTGATTGGTAGTTGTGTGGAGTAGATCTAAGTTGATAAGTGATTTATGCATATCGTATTGTTCTGTATTAGATCCACTTGATATTCCCCTAGTTGTAGACATCCCTGTCCTGCAACCCCCTCATAGCTACTTCGGGTGAGACTGCGCTCTTGGAGCTGAACCCTAGGTCTGCCCTTGTGCCAACAAATGGTTCCGTTGCTGGGACAAGAATCTTCTTGAGGGAATGTCAAGGTGGTTTCCATCAAAGATAAAGATTCAAAAGTGGATAGAAGATGAAGAAAAGGACTTCGCTGAAGCCTAGAACAAGAACCCTAATCTTAGTACAAAAGGTTGGTTGGAGAGATGTATCTTTACTGATATACACGAGATATTCTTTGGAGGAATCCATCAGGAGCTATACGAGTGGTTAGCTAGGTTAGCAGATACCCAGTTTGAGATAAGATCTAGACCTCCTGTGGTTTTGACGTCGACACTGATCAAAAAGGTCAAGAGAGTTGATAATGCTGTATCATGAGCAATATATCACTGGTTCGATAACACCATTGGAGGGTACATCACCGAGTTTGTTGTTGACAAAGTAGAGTCATATAGCTAAGCCGAGAGATATTTCTTCAAGGGACCCAGAGAGAAATTTTTACATTTTTTGAAGTTGAGAATCAATATTCTCTTGCATGAGAAGAACATCTTGAAAATACAGTAGAGTGGTCGGATTTGAAGAGGCTAATGTTCAATAATTCAGACAGCGACAATGACACAGAAGCTAGACATACACGCAATGGGAGGGTGTTCATAGAAGTCCATCTTGTGAACCTATTTAAGTAGAACTATGGGGACGAGGGTTTCTACAGTGGAGAAGAGGCAGATCTGACAGACGAAGAGCATTCAGAACCCGCTAGGGCAGAGGAAGGGAAAGCTGAAGAACTTTGTCAGGACGAGCTATAAACCTCAGGAACTACGCAGACTATTGAAGTAAGTACTATTATCCCTCCTATTGTTTCAACAACATTAAGCAATCAAAGTAATCAGAGTCACCAGAGCGTTCAAAGCACTGTCACTAGTAGTCCACCACATACTCAGCCAAGAACCCTAGTAAGATCTATGGCAGATGAGATGAGGCTCCCTATCTTTAGGGAAGATGGATCCGAAGATCTTGATCAACACTGGTTCCTATGCGAAGCCGTGTGGAACATTAAGAATTTCACCGATGAGGCTGTTAAAAGAACTTAGTTTACTACCACTCTGAGGGATCGTGCACTAAGCTAGTACATGAAGCTTGTCCAAGGACTTGCGCAACCTAAGCCATTGAATGAGATCAAGAATGCGTTGATTGCAGAGTTTAAGAAACCTAAATTGGAGTTGCAATGTATTACAGAACTAAAAGAGATCAAGCAGAAGATAGCTGAACCTATCTGGGAATTCGACTAGAGATTCAAGACCTTAACAGGCTGATTGACTTTTCAGATCCCATATGAGAAGAACAAAGAGTGGTTCATTACTGCCTTGTTACCACACATCAGAGTTCCTCTGATGAAATAGAATATTGCTTCGTAGGCTGAGGCGCTGGAGATCGCCATGAAATTAGAATCAACCCCTATGGGAGAATCCAACTCAGGTATGAGTCATATCTTGAGTCAAATGACTAGCTTGTCTTTGCATGTCGAAGATATGAAGAAATACAAGGGAAAAGACAAAAGGGAAGACATATGGTGTATCAGATGAAAATCATAAGGCCATTACAAGGAAGACTGTCCCCTATTCCATGAATACTTGGCCTCTAGAGCTCTTAGCCCTTTGAAGCAAGTCACCTTACCCTGGTGCGAAGTATGCCGAAATAGACATCACCCTGGTGAGTGCTATTACATGAAAAAGTACGTTCAGACTCCTACAAACTTGTATTACACGTTCTGTAAGTTCGTTGGACATGATGATAGAGATTGTAGGGCTTACGATCTCATGCATGAAATATCGAGAGGCATATACAAAATTCAAGGCGAAGTAAAGCAAGAAGGAACCACTACACGATATAACTCTTCAGGAAGAGGAAACTTCAGTCCTCGCGGTGGATTCAGAGGACGAGGATGAGGAGAAAGTATGGGCTGAGGTTAAGGACAGATAATATGTTATAACTGCGCATAGCCAGAACACTTGGCAAGGGACTGTCAGAACCCTTGTAGTACTTTCAACTATTGCAACTCCTTCGAGCATGTTATTGAGGAATGTACTGTGCCACTAACCAAGCTTAAGGAAAGATGAGGACCTCAGCAGAACCCGCAAGTGCAACTGATATATGCTGAACCTCACGGAGAAAACCCTAGAGTCACTGTGATCACTAGAGGAGGCGCTGTTACAGGAGAAGATAGACTGATCCAAGGAAAGACTGCAGAGGACTCAAGAATAAGAAAAACTGCGGAGAAGACCCAAAGTTTTGATGCAAAGAAAGAAAGAAAAATATTCGAAGAGGCAATAAGAGAGTTCAAAGAAGACCAAGGTTCTTCATCAAAGACACGGCCAGAAGTAAGAGAATATGGAATGCCTCAGGCATTTTATCATTCCGCTTCACCGAAAGAAGGAAAAGAGGTAAGCAAGCTCATGGAGTTTTTATATACTTGTATTAAGTTGATTCAGGATGAAAACGATGTGAAAGATCTACAAAATCTAATCAGGCATTATGAGCTAGGAAATATAGTCCCCTTACTGAATAAGGCAGTACACCAAATTACAAGAAGGAGAAGAACAAATAAAGAATTACACTTGAATGCTCAAATACGAGAGTATGACATAGACTATGTGGTCCTCAACTTAGGATTAGAGGTCAATGTCATGATGAAGCAAACTTGAGCACTGATGGGAAAACGAAAGTTGATCTATTCCCATATCCGGCTTAGGATGGCTAACCATCAAGATGTCATCCCCTTTGGAAGGTTGGAACAGGTCCCTATGGACATCAACGAAGTAAGAACGTTTGCAAATTTTGAAGTAATTGAGATAGTCGATGACAACTGTCCTTACCCTGCACTGTTAGGAATTGACTGGGCTTTCAATAATTCCACTGTGGTTAATTTAAAGAAAAGACGTATGACATTTGAAAGAGATGGCCTTAGGGTCATCGCACCTTTAGATCCAGATGAAGGTCAACGATACACATAACCTATCAGAGAGGAAGACCACGCATACGAACTGGAAAACATATACAAACTAACAACCAGGAAACAAGATTACATTAATCCTATGACCAATGGAAACCTAAGCTGGCGAAGTGACAATTCATGTTCAACAGATTCAAAATAATCATTGGAGAATTGGCAGAATAAAATGTACGAGGTATCTACAAGAAGATGTGCTAGATTAACCAGAGAAGTTCGCTGGTTTGACACAACAATAAGTAACTTACCCACCTTTGATGGTCTACCCCCTTTAGAAACCTTCTTGTCAGACTTTGAAGCAAGTGTACCAATGCAAAAAATATTGTTGGCAATGGATGAGGCCTTGAAGGCCACACCAACAAGATGGTGGGGGACACACAAAAGCAATATCACAGACTGGATACAATGTCGTACTTTGATGAAAGTGTGGTTCTCAGCACAAGCAGAAAGCTGTGAAGTAAGGTACACAAGTCGAATCTACCCAAAGGACTATGTGCGAAGCTGTGAAGAGGCCTGGAGTGAAATTTCTCGAGAACAGTGGGTGCACAAATTTATTAACACGCTGGACACTACCCCTATCATCTGGTACCTTCGAGCAGAGCCGCGCCTCATCACTACAGATTGGGAAGGTATGACTCAGTATTTTGTAACCACATTTTTATTTGAAAGTCAATATCCTTAAGTAGATCAAGCCTTAAAGATGGTGAGACATAAAGTATTTGAGGAGGCACCTAGCCTCCCTTTGGAACAAGAAGAGGATGAATGGACTGCGCCACTCCAGAAACTGCAAAGCTATTACAACATCAATGCTGATGAAGACGATGATCCAAGGAAGGTGAACATCGCAGAAACAGAAGGCCAAAGAGATGTGGAAGGACCAAGAGTTGAGCTACCATTTATTGGACAACCAATCAAGATTAAGAAGGTCAATATTGGAACAAAGGAGACATCGAAGCTTGCCAATGTCGGAGATTATTGGGATGCTGCTACCATTGACAAGATTATAGAATTATTGCATGAGTATCAAGACTTGTTTCCGACCAAGTTCACTGATATGAAGGGTATCAAAGGACCTATGGGGGAGATGAGGATATCTTTGAAACTAGATGAAAAACCAGTCAAACAGAGACCCTACCGGTTGAACCCTAAATATGAAGAGAAAGTGAAGATTGATCTCAACAGAATGCTGGAAGCAGGGATTATAGAACCTGTCGAAGAATCAGAGTGGACCAGCCCTATGGTGGTGAAAGACAAGAAGACAGGCAAGATCATGATTTGTGTAGATGTTAGGAAGATGAACGGTGCCTTCTTGCATGACCCCTTCCCTACACCATTCACTGATGAAGTGTTGGATAATGTGGGAGGCCAGGAGGTATATTCTTTTACATATGGATTTTCAGGATACCATCAGATACAGATTGCCAAGGAGGACCGCCATAAGACCACGTTTACAACATAATGGGGATCCTATCAGTATACCGTAATTCCATTTGGATTGAAGAATGCTCCAACCATATTTTCCAGAGTAGTGGTTGAAGCATTCAAGGAGTTTTTGCATAAATTTCTAGAAGCATATTTTGATGACTGGACTATTTTTAGTTTGTTGAAAAATCATATTGAATGTCTAAGGATAATGTTGGACAAATGCAGGCAGTGTCAAATTGCTTTGAATCTGAAGAAGTGCATCTTATTCTCACCATTCAGAGTACTGTTAGGTCATATTTTATGCAAGCAGGGATTGCTGGTTGACCCATCTAAAATTGCCATTATAGTTGATGTCCCACCTCCTACTTCAGTCAAACAATTGTGCACTGTGTTGGGACACACTGGATATTACATGAAGTTCATCAAAGGATATGCCCAGATTACAACACCCATGGAGAATATTTTGAAGAAAGACTGTCAGTTTAATTGGATAGAAGAATGCCAACAAAGATTGGACACACTGAAACAAAAGATGGTTAGTGCGCCTATTCTGGTCTTACCAGATTGGACCAAGGATTTTCATGTGCATGTCGATGCGTCCTCTATTGCACTGGGAGTTGTGTTATCACAATCAGGAACAAGAGACATCGACCACCCATTAGCCTTTTCTAGCAGGAAGATATCCACAGCTGAGATAAATTATAACACTACTGGGAGAGAAGGATTAGCCATGGTATACGCACTGCAGAAATTTCACCACTACTTATTGGGAGGACACTTTAAAATGTTTACTGATCACTCCACAATGAAATACCTAGTCAACAAGCCAATGTTGGGGGGGAGAATATGTATATGGATTCTGCTATTTCAGGAATATGAATTTGAAATCATAGTAAAACCAGGCAGAATGAACAAAGGTCCTGACCACTTGTCGAGGTTGGAACATGGCGAAGAGCCCACCAATTTGGAGGATACATTGCTGAATGCATAGCTGCTAGCCATTAGAAATATTGATGACCACTTCACAGACAGACATAGTCCAGTTCCTGTCAACAGGAATGTCACCTAGTGAGTATACAATTCCTCATAAGAAACAACTAGTGGTGCGCGCTGCAGACATTTCACTTATAGCTGGACAACTATACAAGATGGGTCCTGATGAGATATTAAGGAGGTGTTTTATGGAGGAAGAATGACCATTGATCCTTGCAAAATCTCATGAAGGCATCGCAGGAGAACATTATGCAGGGAAAGCGACTGTGCATAAGGTTCTGAGAGCTAGCCTTTGGTGGCCTACCTTACACAGAGATGCTAAAGATTATTCTAGAGTTTGCGATGTATGCCAAATAATTGGGAAACCGTCTAGAAGAGATGAAATTCCATTAGCACCACAACTGACTCTACAAGCATTTGAGAAATGGTCCATTGACTTCGTGGGACCTATAAACCCACTAGGAAAGTGCATAGAAGCAAGGTACATAATTACAAAAATAGAGTACTTGACCAGATGGGTCGAAGCAAGAGCAGTTAAGGACTGTAGTGCAACTACAACTTCTCGCTTCATATTTGATGACATCATTACTAGGTTTGGATGCCCCAAGATCCTTATGAGTGATCAAGGCACACATTTCTTAAATAAAAAAATTGAAGCCTTGAATGAGGAATTTGCAGTACACCATCAGAAGAGCACACCTTAGCATCCACAAGCAAATGGGATAGTGGAAGAATTCAACAAGATCTTGGAGACAACATTGACAAAGATTTGCAGTGTGAATAGGGATGACTGGGATTTAAGAGTACTAGTAGTACTTTGGGCCTATAGAACCACTTGCAAGAAGTTAACAATGCAGACCCCCTTCAAGTTGGTTTATGGTCTCAAAGCCGTTGTCCCAATGGAATACTTGGTGCCAAGCTTAAGAATTGTTGCCTTCACAGACATGGATGACATGGGTGTTGTTTGAGAGAGACTCACACAATTAGTCGAAATAGAAGAAGACAGATTTATTGCAGGATTCCATCAACAATTTCAGAAGGAAAGAGAAAAGGCCTATCATGACAGGCACATCAAGAAGAAGGCATTCAAGCAAGGTGATATAGTACTGGTATATGACAGTAAGTTCATGAAGCATCCTGGGAAGTTCAGAATGCATTGGCTCAGGCCATATGAGATCGCTTATGTTACAGAAGGAGGAGCTGCACAGTTGAAGACTCTGACAAGAGAATGAAAGGAAGGATTAGTAAATGGGAGTAGGCTAAAGTTGTATTATGACAAACAGTGGCCTCACAGATCGTCGTAAAATCATAAGGAAAAGGGTCTAGGTACCAGGTGCAGTTGAAACTAGGTACCAGACACAGAAAAGACAGTCTGCACAAGAACGAAGAGGAGGCATAAAGAAAAAAGCAAAGGTTGCACTACGCAGTCTGTAGTCAAAGTAACACAGAAGGATCAGACCTGAATTGCCTCGGGACAAGTCACATGTGAGTGTTGGGGGCCTGTTGGCCCTTGGTTATGGAAGCAAGTGAATATCAAGGAAGAAAAGGCAAAATGCGAACTTCGCGGAAGGCACAGTAACTGTTACTGCGTCGAAGTGAGAAAAAGATCAAAAAATACGGAGCAAAGTAAAAGGAAGCAAGCCGTGGAACGAGGAGATCGAAGATGAAAAATCAACAAGGAAGAAGGATCATGGACAACTCAACAAGCAGAAAAAGCCATCGTTGGATGGTTTGGAGAACCGCGCGAGAAGGAAGGAAAGATAGGCTGGCAAAGCCCTGAAAACATGGGTCAAGTTGAACTAGGGTTTTAAACACCTAGGATTTTGGTATCTAGGGTTTTGACACCTAGTTTCCGACCTAAGGTTGTCGGTGAGTTATTGTAATGTATAAATAAGAACCTAGATGAGGAAAGGGGGTTCAATCTAGTTGTATTGTTGTTATGAACGATTATTGCTGTGTGAGAGAGAAGTGCTAAGTGAGAGAGCCTTCTGGTATTGTAAGATCTTAAATTGGGTGAAAAGGTCAAGTCTTGCAACTGGGTGCGCAAGAAGGGGAGAGATAGAGAGAAGAAGAGAGAAGATCTGCTAGCTAAGAGCGCAGATCATAACTATATGCTTCATCCTAATATATTATAAAGCAAAATTCTGTGGACATAGCCCTAGAGAGAGGGTGAACTACGTGTATTTGGTGTTGTGTGTGATTGATGCTCTGTTCTTTGTCATTGATACTCTGCTATTGCATTACTGTGTTAGATCTGATTGGTAGTTGTGTGGAGTAAATCTAAGTTGATAAGTGATTTATGCATATCGTATTGTTCTGTGTTAGATCCACTTGATATTCCCCTAGTTGTAGACATCCCTGTCCTGCAACCCCCTCATAGCTACTTCGAGTGAGACTGCATCTGCTTCACAGGTGTTGCCGAAAGGCCCAATAGTTAGGGCTTGTTGGTGCACTCTTGGAGTTGAAACCTGGGTCTGCCCTTGTGCCAACACCTCTATTAATTTATACAAAACCAATCAATATGAACCACCTCTCAAATTCACTGAGGATGAATACATGAAATAAATTGACTAAAATGCATGTATTTATGCAAAACACAAATTCATAGTAATATTGATGGATACATAGTAGAACACAAAGCCTAATGACATCAATGTAGAAATGACGATTCTACACTTTTAAAGGCTAGAGTATGGAAAGACAACCATTCAACATGAAAATTTGTGCTAAAACATGGCACAATAAAATAAAAGTAAGCCAAATGTACAAATTAGACATATGCAACAAAAAAATGATTGAGAGCCTTACCATATCAAGTATAGAGTGATTCCAAACAACACTAGCATTTTGCAATTTAGAGGGTGCTAAGCTTAATAACCATAATTCTATGATTCCAAAGGCGCTAAACTTAGTAACTGCAGATAGTTGCAATTATGTGGTTGTCAACAAAGCCTCCAAGATATTGCTCACTGCTTCATTCCAAAAAAAATACACGGAGTAGGGAGAATCTATAGAACAATAACTAATTAAAAATCCACAATAATTATTTACGGACTTGTCCTTTGCTTTTCATGACTTCTCCTAATCCTTGAAGAACGTATAAAACCTATACAAATCATAAGTAGAGGGTTTTCAGAATCTATCAAGTGTGAAATTGAAAGAAATAACTTAAATATTTAATTGTGCAAATCAAAATCCACCTGAGAGTAGCATACGCAGAGGAAGGATCACCAGGATTCCACGCATCTTTCACTATGTCCACTACTTTAGTAAATGCGTATTTTTCTTTAACAATGATCTCTGACACAAAGGAGGCAACCAAGCATTATAAAATGCATCTTCTATTGCCAAAAAAATTCCGAACTTTGCATAAAGCTTTAATTTAAAGAACCATCTGTAGGGATTTGAGAAAATACAAAAAAACAAAATAAATAAGAATAAGAGAGCATTATTAAAAAATTAGGAAATAAAAACAATAAGAGATACTAAATTGAAAACAATACAATATGTCCTTTACGTGCATTGCATGTAATGTTATAAAAAATAAAATATCAATTTCTTGTGCCACCTTCACTCCATGCAACACCTCGACATGGCTAATAACATTTGGCTCTCTATTATGCATTCACTCATGCGTACAAGCTCTCCAGAGTCACCAACTAGTACTTATGTTCATGAAACTAGATGATGCAGGCGCAAGCTACCTCCTCCGACAACTCCTCGCCCTCTCACAGGATCGATTCTAATCTCCTCTTCGGCCCAAAGAACTCCAAGGCTCATCTATTTCCCTATTGGGAAATATCTACCCACAGATTCTCTTCTCCTGCGCGATCCCCCTTCTTGACTTATCGGAGAATCGAAACTCACGATTTCGCGAGTCCATAGGCTAGTGGTCGGGTGTGAATCTTACGAGTCCCCGAGCGCCGATATGAATCAATGCTGACCTCACCCTTCTCCTATCGCGACTCGCTATATCAAGCACTTGGTTTTCCAACTCCCGATACCTGATGCACCGAAATGCCGATGCACATGTGAGTTGACTTTTCAACGATCCCTTATTTCGTCGAGACTTCGGACTTCGCGGGATCGCAAATCCTAATGCCAATATTTCAGGACTTCTTGCGGCGAGATCCCGATGACTTATGCCATCTGTCCTCCACTCGCCAACTTCGCTATGGCCCACACTCTCCTCCAACTATCGGGATATCGCTTATCGCAATATTGCGATCCCCGTGGCCAAATCCTCGAGTCTTTCCACGCGAAACCCCGATACACGATCCCACGTGCAGATCCGACGGTTCTCCTACGATCCAGATCTAATGACTATTCTTCTTCTCGCTCCTCGCGTCTTCGTGACTTGGAGTACCCAATACTTGGGCCCTCACCCTGCAAACTTCCGAGTTCGCGAGATCTCTCGATCTCTGCCACCTGTCCTCCTCAGATGGATGGCTCCTAGTCCTCTCGCCACTTCGCCGCTTCTTGTCCTCGTGCTTCGCGACCCTTGACACAAAATTCTTAGCCCTTCTACTCACGAAATCTCTACATGCGATGTGCCATCTGTCCGCTTGCCGACTCCTGTGGCCCCACACCATTCTCGTGGTCGTTGGGATATCGCGTATCGTGATTTCAAATACCGTTGTACTCTCGTCCTCCTGTGTACCGATATTCTGACATGAGAAATGTCGATGGGCTTTGGATTATTGCCACCTATCCAGACAAATGGATGGCTCAAATCAATCCTCGTAAATTCGGGACTTTCGAACCTGATTGCCCGACTCCTCGACTTCGAGAACTCTGATATCCTGAGTGTCGATATCCCGATATGATGTCAGCTAGGCCCCACAACACGGAGCTCTCACCTTTTCTCCACTCGTGAAGTCGAATGAATTCCTCTTCCAACCTCCGGTGCCTGAGTCCCCGATGTGGGTAATCTCGTGACACGCATGCGCTCCCAAACGAACGATCCAGATCAAGTCTCGCTAATTTAGGGTTTCTGGTGTCGAGGGACTCTCCTCACGTCCTTGATATCCCCGATATCCTGAGTGCCGATGCCTTTTGAGATTTTCACTCTCCTGTTTGTGAAGTTAAACCTCGTGCATCTCCCAACCGATCTGACGACTGTCGGGTATTACGGTCTAGATCTGACGGCTCAGATCCATCCTTCCTCCTGTGCGCTCCTCTGGCTGCTCCTTGGACGCGAAAACCAATGGTCCAGATTCTATCGGTTGATCCAATGGCCGATGTTTCTCCTCCTGAGATTTAGCACTCTTTCTTCCTACACTTGGAAGAATTCCAAATTTCCCTAAGGCCTCAACCTTTGTCTGCTTTCTTCTCTACGAACTCCCAAACCTTGAGCTTTGCCGCGCATATGAAAACGCTGTCCCTCCTGAGCTTCTATTCCCGATTCTTCAAGGGATTCTCTGACTCCTGTACTCCTTGCAAAGTCTTCTCATGCACACGATGGTGCTATCTCTTCTGAGCTTCTGCAAACACTCAGACCCCTAAGGGATTTTGTTTCCATTCCTTTTACCACAGATGGAGAATAAAATGCCTTTCTGGCTCTCCTTCACTCAAGCAACCTCCTTGCTGAGTCCTTCTGGGTGTTCAGCAACCCAGTGAAGATCCTTCAGTGGATACTTCTTCCAGCTCCAGAACTCAAAGAGTTCTCTTTTATTTTGTCTGTGCATGTCTGCACCCTTACTCAATGCCAACTTGGCAGAGTTTCTTCTCACAGAACGTTCAACAGTTTTGTTTCCCCTGTGCACCTATGCACTTGCTCAATGTCCTCCTGACAGAGCTCTCAGAATCCTCAATGATTCTGATTTCTTCTTCTAACTCTTAGCAGAGTTCTTCTCCAACGCAACCCGTGCGTATGCTCAATGCCCACTTGGCAGAGCTCTACAGAATTCATAGCAGAATTATGTCTGCAACTGTGTTTCTCATACACAGCCTTGCCTCCAAGGTATTCAGTAACCTTGGGGTCTTCTGCTTGAGTTGTTGACTTCAGTCCTGTGCCTCAGCACACCTTTTCCTGACTCCGCAGAGTTCAGAAGTGCATCCTCTGTGCACTGGTATTTAGAGTCCGCGGCACTCTGTCACGCCTTCCTGGCATGAAACCACAAAGACCTTCAACCCCGAAATCACACATTCACAACATATGAAAGAACACTCACAGACATTCACTTAACATACAGAAATGTAGGAAAAACTGCTCTTTTATATTAACAATGGCAAATGCCTGAATTTACAATGGTGTTCTTGAGCTCTCTCTGGCTCTCCTCAACTCTACCATTCTACAACAACTTCACTAACTCAAAATGAGATCTCAAAATCTGTTTTACCTGAGGGGCTCATTGAGCGCTTCCCTCCAGGTCTACCTACTCTATTCAATTACAATAAATGGCTGTCTAGTCCAGCATCTAGATCTAGATATTAGCTGATCTACAATAAAGGTTGATCTACCTAATGCCTGCATAAAAGCACGGCTTCCATGGCTCACCAGCCTAAGCATTAAATTACATTTCATTTTAAATTTAAATGAGGATGCGCCTCTCTTCAGCTTGAATGCACGCGCTCAACGTGGCTGGCTGGATGATGTGGAGAGATGCTCCTGCATCAAAATACTCAGCTGCAAAATCATGAGCTCCTGCTCATGCGCTTCCCCTCTAAGCTGTTGGAAATCCTCCTGGATCCCAAACCAATCTTTGGAGCTTCTCATCTGCACCCTTTTGCTGCTACTTCTGCTTCTTCCGCGCTGCTGCTGCTGCTACTTCCTTTCTGCTAAGCCTCTCCTTGCTAGCAGTTTCTGCTGACTTTACCATCAGCCTTCTGATCTCCTCGATCGCTGCATCCAGCTGCTCCAATGGCTGGTTCCGCTCATGCAGTCTCCTCAGCTGCAAAAAATTTGGCCACACGGGCAGATCAGCATGATCTCCCATGCCTCCTTCTTCAGTTTCCAACTTCACCTGTTAGATGTGCACACTCTGCACTTTCACCCTCTCTTCCAGGGATTTGAATTGTTGCCACAGATCAACAAAACATATGCTGTCCGTGTCTCCAGCTTCTGCTACTGCTAACTCCCCTGTTGCAGTCCTTTCAGCTTCCTGGTTGAAAATATCGATCCATTCCTTAGAATGCTCATCATCCTCATCGTTTGATTCTGCTGTCAGCTCCAACGCTACAACGCTCTCAGCTCGCTGGCTGAAATCATCGAGCCGTTCCTCAGAACGCTCATTCTTCCCTTCATCCACTTGGGCAGTCTCAAATGTCTGCTCCAATTTCCTTTTGACAGTCATCGTCAGCTGTGACTGTCCTTCTGCTGTTTTTGCACCTGCAACACAAACTTCTTCCTCCTCCTGGGCAAGTGGTAAGAATATTCCAATTCCCCCAATCATCAGAATATCATCCTGATCTTTCACCTCTTCTGTCAGCTGCACTTGCTGATCTAAATTCGGTTCCGAGCTTACCTGCTCTGTCAGCTCCCCTGGCTAATTCCAACTCATTCTTGAGTTTATGAGACCCACAAATAGTCTCATCTGCTCATCCCTGCCCACTTGGCAATATGGGATGTCTTTGCTGCCCTCCTGGAAGAATATGAGATCAACCGATCCCATCTTCATCAACNCCGCTACCCTCCTGGCAGTCTTCGAGATCTTGCAGCGACCTCTTATCATTGCCTAACTGGCAAATTGAAATTCCCTGGCTGTCCTCCTGACAGTCCATGAGATCCTCAGTTGATCTCAACTCGTTGCCCTCCTGGCAAACTGTAATTTCCACTTCTCTGCCTTCCTGGCAGTGCTTGAGATCCTCAGTCGATCCCAATTCATCTTCTTCATCTTCCCAATCATCGAGACCTTTTCCAGTCTTTGGCTCACAGTGATAAATCACCTTTTCCTCTGTGGCCTTGAGGTTTTCAGCATACCTCAGTCATCCTTTTAACAGCCTGCGCTGTCTTATGACCATCAGCTCCTTGACTGGCCACTTCATCTTTGGCTTCTTCATGGGCCACTCATATACCCATCTCATCTTTTTATTCTGCCACATTCGCAGTTCCAGCTCCTCCATTTTTGCCTTGATATCAACAAGTTCTTTCAATCTTTCAGCTGGGCTCATCAGCTATGGCTTCTTCCGTTCAGCAGACCTATGGCCTTTAGTATCCATCGAGCTGTCCCTGTCTGCCTCTCTCGCAAATCTACTGTTGTCACTCCTGCAATCCTGAGTGCTCAGCTTCATCCTACAGTCCCAATGACTGCATTCTCGACTGATGTCCTCCTGCAAACAGTCAACACAGAGTCCTCCAACGCTCTGTCTTCTTCCCGCTCCTCTGTCTGCAATATACAAACAGATTCCTGCTCTGATACCACCTGATGCAGGCACAATCTACCTCCTCCGACAACTCCTCGCCCGCTCACAGGATCAATTCTAATCCCCTCTTCGGCCCGAAGAACCCAGGGCTCTTCTATTTCCCTATCGGGAAATATCTACCCACAGATTCTCTTCTCCTGCAGGATCCCCCTTCTTGACTTATCGTAGAATCGGAACTCGCGATTTCGCGAGTCCAAAGGCTAGTGGTCGGGTGTGAACCTTACGAGTCCCCGAGCACTCATGACTTCACGACTCACTATATCAAGAACTTGCTTTTCCAACTCTCGATACCCGATGCGCCAAAATGTCGATGCGCATGTGAGTTGACTTTTCAACAGTCCCTTATTTCGTCGAGACTTTGGACTTCACGGGATCACGAATCCTAATGCCAATATTTCGAGACTTCTCGCGGCGAGATCCCGATGACTTA